>PVIA01012211.1:0-39195 GCA_004024845.1 Tonatia bakeri
TCCCTCGGCTTTGATATAGCCAGAGTCCTCATTCTGTTTGCAAGAAGTCTCTTAAGTCTTGGCTGCCTTACATCCCCTGCCTGACTTAAGCCTGAAACAATGCCTTAAGCCTGAAACAATGCTGGAGGTAGGTGTGGCCCTGTTCTGGAAAGGGTTGGTTTCCCAGGCAATCAGGCCTAAGAAAGAACGCATAAAGTCCTGTGAAACCTACATTGCTAAGAGTACCCTCAATTTAAATGATAAGGGTCCAAGCATAGAATGAGTTTATTTCCCCAAACTTTTATGGCCCTTTAGCTGTTTGACCCTGACTCAGAATAAGACCTCAGAGTTCTTTGTATGCTATCTATTGTTCGATCCTTACTGCCTGACAATAATTAAGCTTTACCTGTATTCCTATGCAAATTAAACTCAATAAAAGCCCTTTGAGGAACAGGCTTCTGGTCCTTCTCCTTTGAGAAATCGGCCACCTTTCCTCCTCAAGCAGATCATGTTTTAGTAGACTTATTCTCATCTGTGGCAGATGGGGGCAGGGTGGGGGGGCACTGTGGGCAGAGCCCCCCCACAGTTCATATTGTGAAAAGTAAGTTATATCTTCACTTAAATTTTTGAACATGAAAAAATACTAATTTAAAGTTTTTATTTAATGACTTTATACAAATATTTGGACATAGGGAGAATTTTTGATTTTGTTGTTAGCTATTTTGTAAGGAATTATATTTCTTCACATGTTATTGAATTTTATATTTAACACTCCTTTGGATTGTTCTCTCATTCTTTTTTATTTTCTGTTTCTCTTTTTCTCCCCTTTTCTTCTTGCTTCATTGCAGTTTTCATTTCCAACAGTTTTACCATTGACTTTAACAAGACTAGCTTCCTTATTTAAAGGCAAGGTTATAATGTCTATTGTTTGTTCCCTAGTTACAATTTTTAGGCTAATCAAGTCAGTGCAATAAGATGGCTTGGCATATTTCTTAGTGTTGAAGCCATGTCTGTGATTCCTCCAAGTTCATAACTTTCTAGACACCATAGTCTCAAGCCTCCTTCCAAAATGGCAGAATCCTAAACTAGTCCCTGGTTTCATACAACGATCCCAATTTTGGTCCTTTTTCTTGAGAACACACTTTTAATTGTCTTTATATTATGCCATTAGAAATACAAACCAAATGTTATTGCTCAGCTCCAAACTTTTGAGGCAAAAAATATCACTAGACCTATGGAAGAAAATTTAGAAAGATGAAGGGATCAAACCATGAGAAAGATACACTGATTCAAAACCAGTATGCATTCCATAGCAGAGGTTGAAAACATATAAAGCAAACTTTTATAGAACTAGATGAATCAGATATTCACAGTCATAGTCTGAAATTTTAATGTACCTCTCTCATTAGCTGATGGAAGAAACACTGTAACAATAAAAATAAACATCAGTAAAGGTACAAAGGGAAAAAGGGAGAATGAAATTAAAATGTTACAGGGTGCAGCCAAGAGGGGAGACCCCAAATGGGATTTGAAATGGGGTCCAGAACTCAAGGTGTTCAAAAAATATTAGGATGTCCTCACTGCCTCTGCCCCAGGTGTGGGTTGGGGGAAGGAACAAATGGAGCAGGCCTATTAAGAGCTATTTTGCATAGCAACAGCTTTGCAGCTAACCTCTGGTGTGGTCTTTTAACATATCTCTAACCTTTGACTGGTTACATAGACATGTTAAATAGCTGTGGCCATGCTCTGAGCCAGGGGGACAGAAGTAACTTCCCCACCAATATGTAACTGGGGGGGGGGGCGGGTCCCCAGAGTTACAGTGCCTGCGTGGGAGCTTAGAGATGTTTGGCTCCATGACATGGGGCCACACCTGCGTAGACCCACGAAGGCAGCCAGAAAAACTGGAAATAATGGGAGATTGAGGGCAGGTGTGGCTGAGTGTGGGTGGAGTCAGAAATGGGGCTGTGGAAGAAGATTGGCGCAGGGATTTAAACCCAGATGCAGCAGCCATTGAGGAAGAGAGAGTCATGCACTTCTGGCAGAGTGGGGACTCCCTCAGACCTGGAAGGGAGAACCACTCGGCCTATAGCTGAGTGGGGACTCTTACAGCCCTGCAAGAGAGAATCACCATGTGGCTTTATGGCTTTAGCAGAGAACTGCCACTTGGCTTTGGCAGAGTGGTGACCCCCCCCCCCCCGCGCAGCCATTGCGAGAGAGAACCACATGGATTTGGCTGCATGGGGACTCCCGTGGCCCTGGTGGAGAGAGGACCACACGCCTTTGCCAGGGTAGGGACCCCTGCAGCATTAGAAGGGGGAACCACCACCCGGCTTTAGCAGAGATCCCGGTGACACAGCTGAGGGTGCCAAGAACCGAGGAAGGCCTACCAGTTGTAGACGGGTTACTGGGAAGAACCAGGGACTGCCTGAACCAAGGACTTCTATTTCTTTTCCTGAGATATGGTACCCTAGACTGGGCAAGGTGGGGAAGGAAGGACTGTGTCTGTTTGTGGGTGTTTTAAGGGACTTTGGGATTTTGATGAAGACATTAGGTTACTACTTTAAGTTTGTATAGCATTAAATAAACATTTCCTTTCCTTTTCATGAATCTGGCATTGACAGACATCTTTCCTATAGATGGTGGACATAATGGACCTGGGTTTTCTTTGGGCTAATAGTATATTGCCCTTGGCCCCCCTTGGCCCCTTGTTCTGTAACTAAAGGAACTCATTCTAATTGGAATATACTGAACATTTCAAACAATGATAGAAAATACATTCTTTTCTGAAAATGCATAATCATGATTGACTGTGTGGTGTTTCATAAAATAAGCCTCAACCAATTTAAATGGGTAGAAAGTATTCAAACTCAAAAAATTCAAAAATTCCCTGACCACATTAAAGTGGAAAGTGCCTAAAGCTGCAAAATTGTGTAATACAATTTTGAATGACTCAAAAATAAAAGAAATATTAAAGTAGGATTAGAAAATATTAAAAAATAATTATAATTAAATGTGTACTATTAAAACTTCTAAGATTCAGCCAAATAATTTCATAGAAAATGTTGGGTCTTGAATTTATATTTCAGGGAGGAAGAAGGCTGAAACTCATTAAGAAATCTCCAAAGTCATAATGAAAAAAGGAATATCACTACATATTTTAAAGATAAAATAAGATCATAAGAAGATATTAAAAAGAACACATGCCAATTAATTTGATTAGATAAAGTGAACAATCACCCTTATATACACAACTTACAAAAATTACACAAGAAGAAATAGAGAAAATAGAAATAGTCTTTTATTCATTTGAAAAATTAAATATGAAATTAAGTACTTTGCTATGAAGAATATTCCAGACTCAGATAATTCATTCATTGTTTTGCAAACTTGAGAAAAAAAGGAGCATCAAAATATTAAAAGCAGAAATTGCCAAAAATAAAGGAAAAATAGATTAATTCTAATCTTCATAGTTGTAGATCTGAACATTTTCAGGAACTGATATAAAATATAATAGTTTAAAAATTCATAAAAATTTATGAATTCATTTTTTCATGAATTCATTTAAAAATTCATAGTCAGATAACCTGGACAAACTTATCAACCTTGTGCTAAATGATATTTATAGAACACTACTACATTCAACAACTATAAAATATACATTTCTTATAAGTCCAAAACAGATAAGCCAAAATATAGATTTGTACATACATCATTTTATGATTTGTGATAAAGGTGACAGCAATTTAATGAGGAAAAGATAGATTTTTCTGTAAATAATGCTGGATTAATTTATTACTGACATGAAAAAAATTTAAAAATCTGGATGACTACTTTAAACCATACATACTTACATGTAAATATGAAAAATAAAATATTAACATTTCAATGAGAAAACATAAAAGAATATTTTTATGACCTTGGCCATAAGCAAAGTTTTCTTAGGTAAGATACCAACAGCATTAACCATAAAAAACTAAATTATGAAGTGGACTATGTAAGATTAATAATTTCTGTTTATTCAAAGACATTACTAAAGGTGTATATAACAAGCAATGGAACAGAAGCAGACATTAGTACACAATTCAAACAAAGGCCTTGATTCCAGAATTAAAAAACAAACAAAAAGCCAAATCTATGAGAAAAAAGCAGCAAATACAGCTGAAAAATGGGTAAAAGCTTTAAATGGGTACTTCACAAAGGAAGATATCAAAATAACATTAAATATAAAAGGTACTCATTTTCATTTGCTATCAGATAAATGCAAATTAAAACCACATGTAATAATACTCCACAGTCACCAGGACTATCTAAAAACACACACACACAAACACACTCAGAAAATACCAAGGAATTAATTGAAACTCTCAAACACTTCTCTTAGGAGTATACTTAAGGGGAAAAAAGTAACATGTATTTTTAGTAGTTTTGAAATATAGTTTACATATTATTCAATTATTTAAAGTGTATAACTACATGTATTTTAGTATATTCACAGATATGAACAATCATTACTAAAGTTTTAGAACATTTTCACCATTTCAAAAAGAAAATTTGTATGGTTTAACTATCAATCCCTACTCAGCCCTTGGAAAACACTAATAAGTTCTATGTCTACAGATCTCCCTATTCTGGATATTTTATATGAATAAAAGTATATGATATAAAGTATTTTATGACTGTTTTTAAAAATTTACTTAACATAGTTTTCAAGGTTTATTTATGTAATATCATGGATCAATAGTTCATTCTTTTTTTATGTGTAATTATATTCCATTTTATGGATATACCACATTTCCTTAACCATTCATCAATTGATGGACATTTGGATCGCTTCCATTTCTTGGCTCCTATAAATAATGTTGTGTGTGTGTGTGTGTATTTGTGTACATACATTTGTGTGGACATACATTTTTATTTATTGGGGTATATAGTGGGATGGCTGGGTAACATGGTAACTATGTTCAATCATAGGAGAAATTGTCAGGCTGTTTTCCAAGGCGGCTGCACTCTTTTGTATTCCTCCTAGTTAATACTTGTCATTATCTGACTTTTTTTATGTTAGTCATTTTAGTGGATGTGAAGTGGTATCTTGTGGTTTTTACTGGCATTTTCCTGATGACTAGTGACATTCAGCATCTTTTCATGTGCTTACTCGCCATTTGTATGTCTTACTTTGAGATATCTGTTTGAATTCTCTGCTCATTTTTAACTGGATTACTTTTTTTTTTATTATTGAGCTGTATGAGTCGTTTATAATTGTGGGTATAATTCCCTTTTCAGATATGTAAATTTCAAATGTTTTCTCTAATTTTACGTCTTTTAAAAAAACTATTGTTACTCTATTACAATAGTTTTAATTTTCCCCGTTTGATCCCCTTGCTCCCGCTCCCACAATCAATCTCCATACTGTCATCCATGCCGATGGGATGGGTCATTCATATATATTCTTTGACTAATCCCTCCCCCTTCTTTCCACCATTATCCCCCTCTTCCCTCCTCTCTGGTCACTCTCAGTCTGCTCCATGTTTCCATGCCTCTACTTTTATTTTGCTTATTAGTTTATTTTGTTCATTAGCTACCTCTTACAGGTGAATTCATCTAGTATTTGTCCTTCATGGACTGGCTTATTTCACTTAGCATAACGCTCGAGTTCCATCCATGCTGTCTTGGAGTGTAGGAGCTCCTTCTTTCTTTCTGCTGCATAGTATTCCATTGTGTAAATGTACCATAGTTCTTTGATTCACTCATCTACTAATGGGCATGGCCAGGTTGCTTCCAGCACTTGGCTATTGTAAGTAGTGGTTCATAAATTCTTTTGAATTAGTGATTTGGGATTCTTAGTGATTAGTGATTCCACTGCTGAGTCAAAAGCAATTCCATTTTTAGTTTTTTGAGAAAATTCCATACTGTTTTCCACAGTGGCTGTACCAGTCTGCATTCCCACCAACGGTAGGAGTAGGCTTGCTTTTTCTTCACATCCTCACCAATCCTTCATGTTTGTTGATTTATTAATGATGGCTATTCTGACTGGTGTGAGGTAATATCTCATTGTGGCTTTAATTTGCATCTCTCTAATGGCTAGTGATATCCAGCACCTTTTGATATGTCTATGGACCTCTTTGGAGAAGTGTCCGTTTATGTCCTTTGCCCATTTTTTAATTGAATTTTTTGTCTTCCTGGTGTTGAGTCAGATGTGTTCTCTATATATTTTGGAGATCAAACCTTTGCCCAATGTATCATTGGCAAATATGTTTTCTCATACAGTCAATTTCCTTTTCATTTTCATGATGGTTTCTTTAGCCATGCAGAAGTTTTTAATTTGATGTGGTCCTATTTGTTTATTTTTCCTTCATTTCCCTTGCCTTAGGAGATATATCAGCAAAACTTTTGTTATGTGGGATATCTAAAATTTTCTTGCCTATGTTTTCCTCTAGGACATTTATGGTGTCATGACTTATATTTAAATCTTTTATCCATTTTGAGTTTATTCTGGTGTATGTTGTAAGATGGTGGTCTACTTTCATTCACTGTATGTACCAGTCCAGTTCGCCCAACATGATTTATTGAATAGAATACTTTTACTCCATTGTATGCTCATGCCCCCTTTCTCATATATTAATTGACCAGAGAGACATGGGTTTATTTCTGGGCTCTCTATTCTGTCCCCTTGACTTATGTGCCTGTTCTCATGCATGTATCAGACTATTTTGATTACAGTCGCCTTGTAGTACAGTTTGATATCAGGTATTGTGATCTCTCCTACTTGGTTTTTCTTTCTTAAGATTACTGAGATATTTGGGGTCTTTTCTGGTTCCAGATAAATTTTTGAAATATTTGTTTTAGATCTGTGATATATGCCATTGGTATTTTAATAGGGATTGCATTGAATCCATAGATTGCTTTCGGTAGTATGGACATTTTAATGATGTTAATTATTCCAATGCATGAACACATATGTGCTCCCATTTATTTGTATCTTCCTCAATTTCTTTCTTCAGTGCTCTACAGTTCACTGAGCACAGGAGGTAATCTTTTACCTCCTTGATTGGATTTATTCCTAGGTACTTTATTTTTCTTGTTGCTATAATGAATTTTTTTCCTAGATTCTCTCTCTGATATTTCATTATTGGTGTAAGAAAATGACCTTGATTTCTGAATATTGACTTTGTATCCCACTCTTTTGCCAAATTCACTTATTAGGTTGAGTAGTTTTTTGGTGAAGACTAGAGGGTTTTCTATGTATACAATCATGTCATCTGCAAATAATAACAGTTTTATTTCCTCCTTTCCAATTTGGGTGTATTTTATTTCTTTTTCTTGTCTGACCACTGTGTCTAGAAATTCTAGTATTATGTTGAATGAGAGTTGATGAAAGCAGATACCCCTTTCTTATTCCTGATTTTAAGGGGAAAGCTTTTAGTTTTTGCCCATTGAGTATGTTTGCTATAAGTTTCTTATATAGCTTTTATTATGTTGAGGTATTCTCCCTCTATTCCTAGTTTGCTGAGTGTTTTTATCATAAATGGGTGCTGGATTTTATCAAATACATTTTCAGCATCTATTGTTATGATTATGTGATTTTTGTTCTTCATTTTCTCTATGTGGTATATTACATTTATTGATTTTCTAATATTTTACCACCCTTGCATCCCTGGGATGAATCCCAGTTGATCATGGTATATGATCTTTTTCATGTATTGCTGGATGCGGTTTGCCAATATTTTGTTGAGGATTTTAGCATTGATGTTCATCAGGGATATTGGTCTATACTTTTTTGTTGTGTCTTTACCTGTTTTTGGAAATAGGATAATACTGGCCTCATGAAAAAAGATTGGGAGGCTTCCCTCTTCTTGAATTTTTGGAATAGTTTGAGAAGCACAGGAGTTAGCTCTTCTTTAAATGTTTGGTAAACCTGTGAAGCCACTCAGTGCAGGGCTTTTGTGTGCCTTTAGATTTTTTGTTTGTTTGTTTTTAATTACTGCTTCAGTTTTACTAGTTGTTTTTGGTATATTCAGGGTTTGTGCTCTTTGTGCTCCTACTTGATTCAGTTTTGGAAGATTGTATGTTTCTTGAAGTTTGTCCATTTTTCCCAGGTTGTCCTACTTCTTGGCATATATTGTTCATTATAATTTCTTATAATACTTTGTATTTCTGTGGCATTGGTATTAACTTCCCCTCTTTTGTTTCTGATGCCATTTTTTGTTCTTCTTTTTTTCTTGATGAGTTTGGTTAAAGATTTATCAAATTTGTTTCTCTTTTCAAAGAACCAGCTCCTGGATTCATTAATTCTTTAGATTGTTCTTTTAGTCTCTATGTCATTTAAGTCTGCTCTGATCTTGATCATATCCTTCCTTCTACACCCTTTGGGCTTTATTTGTTATAGTTCCTCTAGTTCTTGTAAGTGTAAAGTTAGTTTTTTTAAGGTATTCTATCTTCTTTAGGCAGGTCTGTTTTGCTATGAACTTCCCTTTTAGGACTGCCTTCACTGTGTCCCATCATTTTTGGGTCATTGTGTGTTCATTTTCGTTTGTTTCCTGATGTTTTTTGATGTCTTCTTTGATCTCATTGTTAACCCACTCATTATTTAGAAACATGTTATTCAGGCTTCATATACTTGAATGTTTTTTCTTTTTTCCTTGAGGTTGGTTTCTAATCAAGCCATCGTGATCTGAGAAAATGCTTGACATTATTTCAATTTTCTTGAATGTGTTGAGGCTTGTTTTGTGTCCTACCATGTGGTATATTATATCTTTAAAAATGTTCTATGTGCATTTGAAAAGAACATATATTTTTCTTCTTTGGCGTGAAGGTTTCTGTGTATGTCTATTAAGTCCATTTAATCTAGAGTGTCATTCAATGCCACAATATTCTTGTTAATTCTTTGGAAGATCTATCCATTGTTGACAATGATGTATTGAAATTCCCTATGATAACTGTGTTGCTATTGATATCTTTATTGAAGTACTCCAAGATTTTCCTTATATATTTAGGTGCTCCTCTATTGGGTGTATATATGTTTACAAGGATTATATCTTGTTGGACTACTCCCTTAAGTATTGTGTTATGACCTTGTTTGTCTCTTATTATGGCCTTTGTTTTGAAGTCTATTTTGAAGTCTGACATAAATATTGATGCCTCAGCTATTTTTTATGTCCTTTTGCTTGGAATATTTTTTTATACCTTCACTTTCAGGCTGTGTCGCTCTTCTGTTTTGAGGTGGCTCTTTCGTAGATAACATATATGCAGGTCATGTTTTCTTATGCATTCGGCTACCTTATTTCTTTTGTGGAGCATTTACCCATTTAAATTTAAGGTTATTATTGATAGGTACTTATTCATTGTCATTTTTACATTTGTACCTAGAAAACTCCTTATTTCACCTTCCATTTTAACTGAGAGCCTTGCTGGGTAGAAGTCTTGATTTCAGGTCTTTGCTTTTTATTACTTGGAATATTTCGTGCTATTCACTTCTAGCTTACAGTGATTCTTTTGAGAAATCAGCTCATAGCCTTATCAGAACTCCCTTGTATGTTACTAGCTATTTCTCCATTGCTGCCTTTAAGATTCTCTCTTTGTCTTTAAATTTTGTCATTTTGATTCTAACGTGTCTTGGAGTGGGCCTCTTTCAGTTCATCTTGATTGGGGCTCTCTGTGATTCCTGGGCTGGCATGGCTTTTTCCCTCACCAAGTTAGGAAAGTTTCCTGTTATTATTTTTTCAAATAGATTTTCTATCCCTTGTCCCTTTCCTTTTCCTTCTAGTATCCCTATGAAAAGGATATTATTATGTTTCATGTTGTCCTGTAGCTCCCTTAAGCCCTCTTCATTCTTTTTTATTTTGTTGTTCTGTCTGGGTGTTTTTCTCCATAGTGGCCTCCAACTTGCTGATTCAGTCTTCTGCTTCATCTAGGCTGCTTTTAATTCCTTCTGGTGTATTCTTTATTTCAGATATTGCACTGTTCATGTCTTCCTGAATCTTATTTATAGTTTCTATGTTCTTTTTCATGCTGATGTAATTTCAATTAAGTTACTTGTAGCTTCCATAGAGTTCCTTTTAGTTCTCACTGAGATCCTTGAACATCCTTATAATCTTTATTTTGAACTCTATGATGGATTGCTTGCCTCAACTTTACCTAAGATTCACTCTTACTGGGGATTCATCCTTTCCTTTTGATTGGGGATTGTTTCTTTTTTCTGCCCATTTTAGGTATCTCTTTTTGTTTATTTCTGCATATTAGATTGATCTGCTTTGACTGCCTGCCTTCATGTGGTGGCTTTCTGTGGTAGGAGACCTATGGGACTCAGTGGTGCAGTTTCCTTGATCTCCTGAGCTAGATGCTCTTGGGATGCCCTTTATGCCTTTTATGTGGACTCCCTTATTGTAATTGTGTGTTGTTTGATGTTGGGTCATTCTTTGTTGGGTTCTTCCCTCTGGCTTCCCGACTAAGAATCATTCTGTCCATTACATCTTGTATGCTATTGCATAGGTGCTGCCAGAACAAAACAAACCAACCCAGGGCACAAAACTCACATTTGTAAAAATAACTCCCCCCTACAATCATACCATAAACAACAAATGAGCAAATATTAATAAAGGTGGAAAGAGATTAAGACTATTTTAAGAAAGATAAATGAATATGAGGTGACTAACAGAAAGAAAAGCAATCTGAGAGGGTAGGGGGATAAATAATAAGAGCAGGGAATATAAACAAGACAGATAAAGAAAAAATAAAACTTACATTATAAATAAAAAGAAAGGAGGGAAGGCAAAATCGAGTAACAAAAAGGAAGAGTATAATATCAGTTTAAAAAAATAGGAACAAAATTAAAGAAAACATCCACCACAGCAATATCAAGGGCAAACAAGCAAAGATTAATATAGGTGGAAAGGGATTAAGAAGAAAAAAAAGAAAAAAGATTATAAAATGTCTAAAGGAAGGAAAAGTGATTTTGAGAGGATAGAGAGAGAAGAAATAATGAGTGAGGAATGAAAATCAGGCTAAGAGAATGAAAAAATGAAATAAAAAATGGGGAGGAGGAAAGCAAAATGGAGTAGGAGAGGGATACAGTAAAACTTGAAATTTGAAATACAAAAATAGTAAACATATAGGAATAAAATAGAAGAAATTCAATACACTCTCCATATCAACAACCAATGAGTGAAAATTGATAAAGGTGGACAGAGAGAAGGGGTATTATAATAAAGGGAAAAGCAGTGTGAAACAACTAATGGTAAGAAAAATGGTTTTGGGAGGATGGAGGGAGGAGAAATAGTAAGAGTATAGAATAGAAACAAGTCATAGAAAGGGAAAATAATATAATTTAAAACAAAAATAAGAAGGATGAAGGCAGGATGGATTAAGATAAGGGAGGAGTAAAATGTGAGATTTGAAATAAACAAAATAGTGAAATAATAGGAACAAACATGAAGAAAAATTGTTAAAAAGCTATTCAGGAGAAAAAACAACACAAATAATGAAGAAAACCATGGTAGAATTAGTCTCATCAGAGTCTAGTGTTTGTCACTGTCTTCTCTTTGTGGATCCCCCCATGATAATGTCAGATGGTGTCATAGTCTATCTCTAGGCAGCCCGTTTGAGACGACAAGTGATCCACAGTCTGTGGCTGTCTCCTTCAGGCTTGGCTGGTCCCCACTGTTCTACCCTGCTGGATTTCCATCAGCAGAAGGCCCAGGGGTGGTTCACCTAATGTCTGGGAGCGCTGCCAGTACCACCTCCACCTGTCTCCAGAGGGGGCCTCTGGTGCAACTGGGAGTGTGGAATCCTTGGGTCAACCCTGTCAGGTGCTATTCAGTCCCCAGGGAAGATGATGGGAGTGTTTTCCACAAGTCTTGCTCTGGCCCAGATTCTTTCCAATAATGGATGGTTTCTGGTGAATTAGCTGTCAATTTCCTGTAGGAGGCAAATCTGTGTGAAAGGGGCAGCTCTTTACTGCTTGGTACTGACAGCAGCTCTGTATAAGAGCTGAGGTAGGGTGGGGCCCTGAACACCACTTGTTTCACCTGTCTAATCTCTCTGCTCTTTTGGTTTCAGTGGATCAGGGCCCAAGAAACCACTGTAGCTTACAGTTCAGAAAGGGCCCTCCAGAGCTTCTCCTTCTTTCCACTGTGGATATGCAACAAGCAGGGGGCTCCAGAGCCTGGCCTCACTGATCTGAAGAGCATGCAGTCCTGTAGGTGGGGTTTGGATATGCCTGTATGTGAGGTGACTGCCCTGGCTCCAATGAATCTCAGGCATTTAGCTCTTGGCTGTCCAGTCCCCAGGCTGCTGCTCTTGTAGGCAACTCAGGCCTGAAATCTTTGCTCTGCACAGTCCCCTTCTCACCAGCTGTGCTAGGCTGAGTCCCACAGTTCCTTCAGTGTTCACTTTATGTTCTTCCTGAGCAACTGGACTCAGTGGGCTTGAACTGTGCTGTCATTCTGGTATCTCTTTTGGCAGAGCCACTGTATGCGTATGCAAGCACAGGGTCTGTGCTGAGTCTTGCCTCAGTTCATCTTTTAAAAGAGTCTTTATGTGGCCCCCACACTGCAACAGTGAGCCCTGGGCCAGTTCTGTGTGTACTCCATCACCCCAAAAAGCACAAAGTCTTTCTTGGTTAGGGCTGTCCACAGCCTGCCAGTGCCTCTGACAGTTTTAGGAGATAGAGTTTCTCTCTGGAACTCTCCTGGTTGGTACTGCAGCTATGGATGTGCTACTTGCTCTGTGTGTGTGTGTGTTATATCCCTCTAAGCCTCTCTTGGTAGTTTCTCTGTATGAGACCATTGCCCCACTCCAGGGGGGGAATCAGCCACTAAGATGCATTTTCTGCCTGTTCTGTCCTCTACTGCAGGTGCCTCACACATGGCATTTCCCCCTCAATTTATAAAATCTCTTATTGGACAGTGCAAAGCCTCCTCTGTACTAATCAGCTTCAAAAATTCATACTAGCTGAGATTCCATTAATTGTTCAGGTCACAAGTCAGAAGGTCAGCCAAAATTCTGCTGGGTGCATAAGCCAGTGACTCAACTTTCACCTACACAGCCGCCATCTTCTGAATCCTAATTTGATGTGTCTTATTTTCACTCTTTAATGATGTCTTTTTAAAAAATTTATTTATTTGCTAGTTTTTTTGAGAGAAAGGGAAAGGGTGGGAGAAAGAGAGGGAAAGAAACATTAAAGTGTGAGAGGAATTTCCCTCATTTGCTTTTCCCACATCCCCAGCTGGGGACCTGGCCCATAACCCAGGCATGTGCCCTGACCAGGAGTCAAACTGGTGTCCTTTCAGTTTCCAGGCTGGCACTCAATTTACTCAGCCACACCAACCAGGGCTCTTAATGATGTCTTTTGAAGTAAAAGGTTTTGACTTTGGTGAAATCCAATTTGTCAATTCTTTTTTCTTGATCATGACTTTGGTGTCCTGTCCAAGAATATTTTACCAAATCCCAGATCATGATGTTTTACCCCTATGTTTTCTTCTAATAATTTTATACTTTTAATTCTGATATTTAGGTCTTTGACCATTTTGAGTTGATTTTTATATATAGTGTGAGTTAAATGTCTGATTTCATTCTTTTGCATATCTCTATATAGTTGTGTCAAGACCTGTTATCTTTGTCAGAAATCAGTTGGCCAGAGATGTATGGGTTTTTTCCTTGACTGTCAAGTCAACTTTATCGATTTATATGTTGATCTTTGTACTAGCACCTCACTGTCTTGATTTTTGTTGCTTTGCCTTAGGTTTTGAAATCAGGACATGTGAGTTCTTCTACTTTTTTCTTTTTAAAGATTTTTTGGTTTGGGTTACTGAGTCCCTGGAAATTCCAAATTAATTTTATAATTGGCATGCCAGTTTCTACAAAGAAGTTAATTGGTCTTTTGAAAGTCATTGCATTGATCTGTAGAACTATTTGAGGGGTGTTGCCATTTTAATGTTAGGGCTTCAGTCTAAAAAGATGGACTGTTTCTCCAGTTATTTAGATCTTTAATTTATTTAATAATGTTTGCCTCTTGAATGGGTTAAAGATTGAGTAGTATTGGTATAACTGAGAAAAGAGAAGGTCCACATAAAAGGGTGGGTGGGAAGTGTTTGCTAGGATTCTCTACTCTGAAGTCACTTTGTTTTTATTTCTGTATTTTTCATAATCATGTCACTAGATCCAGCATACTTTAGGGGGTGATTAAACTCCTGGAGTAGGAGATATTACATATAAGGGGAATTCTATAAGGAAGTAACAAAGTGATATTGAGGATCTTTTTGTGTGCTTATTGATCATTTGTACAACTTATTTGGAAAAAGATTTATCCATTCTCTTTTATTTAATTATTTATTTATATCACTATGGCTCACTGATACTTACTTTATACTTTGGGTTATAATCCAATACTAAATTATTAATTTTGTGGTTCAAATTATTTCAGTTGTGACCATGGGAAGCTATTTAAGGTTGGCTTCAATAGCCTTCAATAGCCTTTTTCCGTGACATGTCACTATCCTTGTTTATTTTTATTTTTATTTTTTTGAGGAACTCCTTATATTCTGATACTATAAGATGCTCTAGAATCATTTTGTATTTTTCATGTCCTCACTCTAAAATACTTTTCTCCAAACAAGCCCTAGTTATTTTTTTATGAAAATAATACTTAGAAACCAAAATCTGGGTGCTAGATGTGTTTGTTCCTTCTGAGGTGTCACCTTTTCTAGGCTCTCAGTAGACAGAATTAGATAATATTTGAAAACATACTATTGCACACACAGATATTTATAGTTGGTTCTTTATCCTCTATATGTCTCTATGTGTGTACATACACATGTCCCTATGCACACACACATATCTGCATGAACACATGCACACATCACCTATCCACTTACTTATTTGTTTAGTCCTATTGCATACACTGTGCCTTTTTTATCTCATTGTGTAAGATAAGAGGCTGCATATTCCAAGTAATATATTTGAGTCATGAATGAAAAATTATAGGTAAAGAACACACATGGATGTTTTCATTCTTAGGACAGGGTTCCAAGAAGCTTCCCTGTAACTACTACACTGACATCTTATTGGGCAAAAATTTGTCACAATGCCACACAAAGATGAAAGGAAGTTTGGAAAATATGATCTTTATCCTGGCAAGCAGAATGTGAATCCTAAAAAAAAAAAAACTCATGAAATGTGGGAAAATAAAGGGAATGGAAAATAGGAAATTAGCTGAGAATTTCTGCTACATATTTCCTGGCATTATTGTTTTTTTTTTTCTGATTTATTTACTTACTTATTATTATCAATTTTAATGAGTGAAGCAAAGAAAGAGAAAATAGTCAATTTTACTTTGGAATTATATATAGTCATATAAATAGACTGGAAAAATAAACTTTCACATCTTCTAATCTGTCTTTTATTTTTATTTATTTTTGTCATTATCCATAGTCTGATTGATGTTAAGGAAAATAAGCAAATATTAATATATTTAAAGCCAAAATAAATCTAGAAATTAAGCTAAAAAAGCAAATACCAGTGGTCAGTAGAGTCTGTAGATACTATTTTATCACATGGTCTAAAATTTTTGTTAAATATGTGAAAGAAATAGTAATTCTATTTTTATATTAGTGTTTCATCTTTTCTCTTGACAAAAATTGCAAATAGTGACATTAATGTATTGAATTGCTTCATATATCACATATGCTTTATAAGTGCATACCTGCTGTGCTAAAAGAATCTGATATTTCCTGATGCTCCATTGAATACAATGGACTGACAGCTTAAAGAGGCAGAGTGAAAAATAGGTGGGAGGGAAATCCAAAAGTAAATGGGTAAATAATACACTATAATACATTCTTCACTGAAATCACTTATTACTGAAAAGAATGGAGGGACAACAAAGTCTTAAATAAAGCTGTCTAATGAAATGTAATACTGTTAGAATTTATGCTAAAATAGATATACTCCTCAGACTGACTTGGTAATAAATTCTTAATACATGATTTTGTGGCTTTTTTTAAAGTGAGAGTTATTTAGAGGTGATGGCCTTGAGTGTGAGCTAGCCAAGTTATGCATAATACCCATACAATATTAAAATGCAAAGAACTTTTATCAGAAAAAATTGGCATATCATACCCCCCTATGTAACATTATATTTTTAAAATTTCAACAAAAGACATATAAAACCTCTGTGTATAGCTGCAGAATGGTTCCCAATTGTTCGAAGAAATAGCTCAGTCTGTGGAAAACATTATAAAGAAATTTTATTCAGCCTTAAGTACATTTATTCCTTTGACAAAGTCATAGCAATGCAAGCATGAGAATGAATACAAAATAGCCCTTTACTAAATCTAAAATGGTATATTTTTGCATTTTTAAATTACATTCCATTTCTAAGAAGTGAAAAGATTTGGAGATAATTCAAGTTAAGCTATTAGATACATAAACATTTAGTATGAAAGTATTCCTGTTGTTAGTCTTTCTTTCTTAATTATAGTTGTGGAAATGTATTTTCTTTTTCCTTTGTAATTTATGAGTATCTTTCAACTTTCAATTTAAAAGTTTATACATTAAAAACAATTGAATTTTACTTTTAAACAGAATATAGTATACCTACATTTTTCAGGTTTCCATTTATCATCATGTCAAATGTAAATTAATATCATGAGAATATGTTTATCTTATAGAAAAATACCTTATCTTTTATTGATTTGTAATAATAATTATGATTAAAATACCAACAGAATGTAAAATGTTTTTCTCATCAAATTTTGTTAGTTCTTCTAGTTTCCTTGTTGGAGTAAAATACTCATTAATAACATGAAAAAAAACCTGTCATTTTCAATATACCTAGAAATTATTTCAACCACATACTTTAAATAATTTTCATATTGCAAAAAGATTTCATTGCTAGTAATTTTGCTGAATTATACTATAATTAATCATTTTGGTCATTGTTTTAAACCTTGTACCATGCTACATTTCTTTCTTTCAATGATGTTTAACTTTTCCACATACTTCCAGATCATTATTATATTTCTCTTTAAACTTTGCTTTGCTAAACTTTGTGTGTTTAATTCTTTAATATCTGTTTTCTCTCCTAAGAAAATCTCTTTGGGTTGTTTAGAGATTTAATGACTGTTTTCTGAATTTCCTTCCATTTTCCTTCATCTTTTGGAACTGATATTTGCCATTTTAGGTGTAGTAGTGCTGGAGTATAACTGATTTAATATTTGCACCGTGATTATTTTAAGCTAAGAGATACACATTTGGCCTTTCAAAGCCTGCAGGAGAAGACTCTGATTCATCATTGAAACTATTTAGTTTCTTCTTTGTGTTCAATTCCTTTATCACCAATAGACTGTCCTATGTTAATGCAAGAAAGAATGACCACTATTAAGTTCTCTGTTCCTTTTATTCCTACAGTATATATTCATGGTTTTCCATATTGGAAAATGGAACATGACTGGAAACTGGATATTCTTTTTTTATTATTACTATTTTTTGCCAGGATGATGTTTAATTAATTAATTTATTTTATTTTTCTTACAGTCCATATTATTTTCTATTAGTTTCAGGTGGTTAGACATAGCATAGTAGTTAGACAATCATATACTTTACAAAGTGGTCTACCCAATATTTCTAGTACCTACCAGGCACCATATGTAGTTCTTACAATATCATTCACTGTATTCCTTATGCTGTACTATATAGCCCTGTGACAATTTTGCAATTGACAAAATTTGCAATTTTGCAATTTTTACTGCTTAATCACTTCACCTTTTTCACCCAGTTTCCCAACCTTCTCCCCTTGGTCAACCATCAGTCTGTTATTTGTATCCTTGAGGATTTTTTCATTTATTTTGTTCTTTAGATTTCACATAGTGAAATTGTATGGCATTTGTCTTTCTGTGTCTGACTTATTTCACTTAGCATAATACCATCCAGTTCCATCCATACTATCACAAATGGTAAGGTATCATTTTTATGGCCTAGTAGTGTTCCATTATATATATATATACCACCACTTCTTTGAAAGTTGGAATTCTATCTCTGTAGATACTGCACTCTCTCAACTCAAATTCCTATTATTTCAACAGTTTGGTTTTTTATAAATCTCAGTATATTAACACCTGATTGTTATTCTATTATTTTCTTTATTTTTAGTATCTGATTTCTTAATTCAACAAATGAAATGATTCTCTTCTCAATTAATTTGTTTGTTTGCTTGCTTTTTCTTTTTTCCCAATTCTCTGACCACTTTTTAAAAATTCCTGCAACTTAATGGTCCTCATATTTTAATATATGAAAGAATTAAACAAAAATCTTAAAAAAATGTACTATCCTGGACTTACGTAATATTCTGACTTAATAGCTTTAACCCAGAGCAGCATTTTACAAGCACTAAGATGATTTTCATGTGGATGATTCATGGGCCACATTTGGATAAATTCCACATAAATCTTGCTCTTCTCCTTCAAGGTTCTGTCTCATGTCCTTTCCTTTGGTGATATTATCTTCTCTAGCTTAAATATACAGTGGGTTAAAAATCTGTATCTCAGACTTATCCAAACATATTCACCAAACATGCTCTTTAAAGCATTACAGAAGTTAGAATAATATTAAGGCCACTGGTACATTTTGACAAAAATCCTTTGAGTAAATACTGCACAAAAAATGTTTACACAGATCTAAATTTTCAAAAGTTAAAAGCTATCCCTTCAAAGTAGATAGAACACAAATAAAGAGCTAAAAGCAATGTGGTTTAAAAAGAAAGCAAGCAACCAAACAAACTAAAAATCAATGTGATATCTAAATATGATATAAAATTGCTTTGAGTAGAGAATACATGAGCTTTAGAAACAAATCTTAATTGATTCCCAGGTCTGTAGTTGTATTCAGTGTTTTCATCATTGTCAGTATATAAATCTCAGGAGAAAAAAATGCTGTCAAATTACAGCAGCCTTGTTTCAAAACTTCAATGATCCTGCTACCACTAGTTATGAGGATTTAGTAAGCGCCTTTAGCACTCAACCTTTCCTTTACCCATTCTTGAAAAAGGTGTTAAATTGTCTACATTTTCAGCCTGTAGGTCTTTAACTAATCTAAATCAGAGATCATTAATTACAGACAAACAGATTTTTGGGCACCTTAGTTAGGAGGCAAGTTACCTCACTAAATTGCCTCTCATCCATGATCCTTATCTTTTGAGGCAAATTGCTGTATCTTTGCCATTAATATCTGAAACTAACCTGAAGTCATTGCACTTCCACATCATTTAGTCTCACACTCTCACTCACTTCCCCCCAATGCAATGTTCTTTTTAATCTCTTATGTATAAATTAATGTTTTATATCTTGTGTTTTTTTGGATTAAAAATTTTTATTCACATATTTAATTCATATTTGAACATTTTATATTTAAATAATTTATTTTGTACCTAATATATGGTTTGGGTGAAATGCAATTATTTTTTCAAATAACCAACTTCACATATCTATTGCATCCTGGTACTTATAAATTTCTTGAATGTTTTGTGCAAATTGCAAAAAATTGTCTGAGGAATTATATTGGAATTAGTTAAATTTGTAAATTATTTTACAAGGAATTCACAAATTCTTATAGCTTGGGCTTTCTTTGGTTTGGATATATAACATCATAATTTTTGATTTATCAAAAAGTGATGCAGTCTATCCTACATGTTATAGCTAATAGTTCTGATAACATGGCACTTAGGTCCATGGGGCTGGACAGGCTAAGCAGATAATATGAGGTGACCTGGGCACCAGACTAGAGATGAAGGACACTGACAGGTTCATAGTAATTAGCAAGGTGGAAAAATTAGAATTAGTGTAGATAAAAATACTAGACTGGAACCAATCTCATCTCACTCCCCATCCCAACTATTATGTCTTTTAACTTGAAGACTTCTATATTCAGGAAAGAAAAATTTGAGGATTAAAAGAAAGCATGGAAAAACTATAAATTGACTAATTTATTCTGAATTGATGAGTTTGTATTTTTTCTAATTCATAGAAAGGGGGCCTGGGATAGAGATGTTATCTTAATCTCGGCATGCTACCAATTTCTCAACTGGGGCTCACAGTGTTAATGTTTCTTTTGTTTAAAGACCAAAAAAAAAAAACCAAACAACCAGACTTGTGGTTACACATTCAGACTAATTTTTTTACAGTGGACATACAGTACTATATTAGTTTGAGGTATAAAATATAGTGATTAGACATTTATATACCATACAAAGTGATCACCCTAAGTCCAGTACCAATATAACACCTTACATTGTTATTACAGTATTATTGATTATATTCCCTGTGCTGGACTTAACATCACAATAACTCTTTTTACAACTGGCAATTTTTATTTCTTAATCCTCTTCATCTTTTCATCCATCTTGCCCAATTCCCCTCTCATTTGGCAATCATCAATTTGTTCTCTGTATCTATGAGTTCGTTTGTTTTGTTGGTTTATTTTCTTTTTCATGTTTCACAAATTAGTCAAATCATATGGTATTTGTCTTTCACTGTATAGCTTATTTTACTTGGAATAATACCTGTAGGTCCATATGTGTTGTAACAATTGACAAGATTTAATTCTCTTCTATGACTGAGTAACAATTCACTACATACATGTACTACTTACTACCTTATTCATTTGTTTATCAATGGACACTAAGGTTGCTTCCATATCTTAGTTACCACAAATAGTACTTAAATGAGCATAGGTGTGCAATATATCTTTTTAAATGAGTGTGTTGGATTCCTTCAGATCAATATCCAGAAGTAAAATTGTTAGGTCACATTTGAGGGTAGCTCAAATAACCCTCATGCTGGCTGCACCAATTGACCCAATCCCACCTATAGTGCATGAGTGTTCCCTTTACTCCACATCCTGCCAACACTTGTTGTTGATTTACTGATGGTAGATATGCTGGAAGGTATGGAGTGATATCTCATCATAGTTTTAATTTGCATTCGCCTGATGACTAGTGATTTTAACCATTTTTTCATGTTGGCCATCTGTATATCCTCTTTGGAGAAATGTCTGTATAAGTCCTTTGCCCTTTTTAAAATCAGATTGTTTGTTTTTGGCATCCTATGGGTTCCTTATACATTTTGAATATTAACCCCTTATTAGATGTATCACTTGTGAATATTTTCTCCTATAGAGTAGGTTGTTTTTTCATTTTAATGATAGTTTTCTTCGATGTGCAAAAAGCTTTTAGTTTAATGTAGTGCCATTTGCTTATTATTTTCTTTTGTTACTTTTGCCCAAGCAGACATATCCAAAAAAATATTGCTAAAAATAATGTCAGAGAGTTTACTGTCTTTGTTTTCTTCTAGGAGTTTTATGGTTTCAGTTATTACATTTAAGCCTTTTATCCATTTTGAGTTTGTTTTTGTATATGGAGTAGGAATGTGATCCAATTTCATTTGTTTCCTGTATCTGCCCAGTGTTCCCAATGCCTTTTATTAAATAAACTATTTTTGCTCCCCTGTATGTTTTTGCCACCTTTGTTATAGATTAATTGATGATATAGAGGTGAACTTATTTCTGGGTTCTCTATTCTGTTCCATTGATCTATATGTCTACTTTGATACCATTACCATGCCATTTTGATTACTATGATAGTGTAGTATAGTTTGATATCAGGCAGCATGATACCTTTTACTTAGTTCTTTTTTAATCAAGATTTTTTTTTGCTATGTAGGGTTTTCATGATTCCATGTAAATTTTAGAATTATTCATTTTAGTTTGTGAAAACACCAATGGTATTTTCACAGGGTTAGCACTGAACCTGTAGATTGCTATAAGTCATATAGTCATTTTAATTATGCTAATCATCCAATCCTTGAGCACAGTATTTTTCATTTATTTGTATCTTCTCTAATTTCTTTCAGTGACTTATAGTTTTGCCATTACATGTCTTTTACCTCCTTGTTAATTTCTCCCTCTGATAGTTCATTACTGGTGTATAAAAATGCAAGCAAGTTGTGTGGACTGGGCCTGAGGGAATCACCACAGTGGGACAAACAATGTTAGCGGGGTTAATAGAGAACACAGATTTGATGCCTGCCTGCACTGTTTCTGCAGGATGGGAGGAGAGCTCAACAAAGAATCAGTGGCACATGATGCCACTTTTGTCCCCCAAAAGATTTTTTCTGATCCCTTCTTCTTGAGTCTTTGTGCTGAAGTTAGTTCACTTTATTCCTCACCATATATCCCTGTCACTTTTTGAGCTGCTGCCCCTGCAGTGGAGCTTGGAGTGAGTGAGATTGTGTGCTGGCTCTGTAAGAGCAGTGTGTTTAGGTCTCCCTGAACCCTTTGTCTCTCTGAAACAATTCCTGCTGGTTTTCACAGCCAGATGTTATGGGGACCAGTGCCTGGACTGGGGAACTTGCTGTGGGACTATAACCCTTCATTCCTCAGGGGAAACCTATGGGGCCAAGATATCCCTCCCATTTCTTAATCATCACATGGTGGGTGTGAGACCTACTTGGTCTGCAGCTCTGCCCCTCCCAAGTGTCAACAGGGCTTCTTGATCCTTCAATATAAGGAATTCTATTCAGTTAGACTCTTGGTTCTTAGTGACAGTTGTTCTGCAGCTTAGGTGTAATCTTGATGTGATTTCGGGAGGAGACAATCTCAGGGTTTATCTATTCTACCATTTTGAACAGAAGTCTCAGTTTAATTTTTAATAGCGTTTTGGTTTTACCAGTTTGGAGCCCATCTTGGGAGCTATAAATATTACTTTTTTTATGCAGACACATAGCTAGCTATTCCTGGCAAGTCACACATTCAACCTTCAACATAAAGTTTCAAAAAGACTTTCCCCACAGTTTTATCAATGAAAGCTTTTATTTTTAACTGTATAGTTGGAAGGTGACTTTTTCATATAGGCAATAATTTTCGAGGCTGTGAACTTCAGAGCACGAATTTTAACTTAATTAGTTTATACATTTGTTCACCTCAGTTTCAAGGTCCCTGCCCTGTTTCAGAGATTACATATCATTATCTGTAAAAACACAAAGATTAACTCACATATATTAAATGGAATTACTCATGGTTGAAAGTGATAACATGAAATGTATGTAAGCAGAGAATTTTAATTTTTGTGTGTGTTTAGCATTCTTTCTATTAGCTATTCCCATAGAGAGAGGAGGATTCTAGATATCCAGGACATTTTTTTTCTTTTCAGTTACATGCATTTACCCTCCATAAAATCTATCTAAAATATTGGAATTAATTATTTCTTTTTTCTCTCTGGTTAGGATTCTTTATCATTTTAGAACTGAAATGAGGAGGTGTCTTTTATTATTTAGTGCATTTAGTAGTCTTCTTGATCACCAAGTCATCTGAAAATTTTTAATTGGAAATTACCTATAATCTTCCCTATACCAGGTTCTATTTTCTCTTACAAATACAGAAGAATTCTATCCTATTCTTAGGCATTTTGCTTTGCCTCTGCCTGCTGCTTAGATGATCTCTAAATGCTGGAAGCAATATCAAGAGTCTTTTCATTTTTACTAAACTCTCTGAAACAAAACTTGTAGATTGCTATAGGTCATATAGTCATTTTAATTATGCTAATTAAAATTTTAATTAAAATTGAGGGGAAAGAGTACAAATTTAAGCGGCTCTTTCCTTATCACCATTGTGCTATTTCTTGCATCGAAGGAGATGTGAAGCCAAAAGCTTGGAGAAATACCAAAATACCAAGGGTCTTTCATTGCCAGACATTTGTGTAAACCTCTCTATACCCCCCAATAGTCCCCTGGAGGGGCAACCACTTGCATCTGAGGAGAGGTGGAGAATCGACAGATAAAGGAAGTGAGAGAGGAAGAAGTTCTTAGATTCTCTTCCCTTCCTTTATTCCCTGCTCTTTACTTCATTTTAAATATACTGCCCTGTCACTTCCACAATGCAGTTTCATAAAGTCTGATGAGGCCCTGAATATATGAACATCTTATCTTTTTTTAGTTAAATTTATTAGAGTGACAATGGTTACTAAGAATATATAGGTTTCAAGTGTACAGTTCTGTGGTACATCATCTGTATATTTCTTTGTGTGCCCACCACCGGAAGTCAAATCTGCTGTCACCGTATATTTGACCTCCTTTAGCCTTTACTGCCCCTCCACTCCCTTCCCTCTGGGAACCACCATACTGTTGTCTGTGTCTATGAGTTTTTGTTTGTTCGATTTTCTTGTTTTGGAACCTCTTATCTTATATCCTCACCAGGTCGTTTAGATCCATATCAAAGTCAGGAATAAATAGATTCCTTCTCTAAGTGAGGACTAATTTCAGAGGCAGAAATCTTAAGATGGAATATGCTTAGAGGTAAGACAAAATTTTTTTTTCTATCACTATTTTTTTAAAGCATTATTCTATGATTTTCAAAAATTTCCACATTGGTTTCATCTCTCTTTTTATGCAATATACTCTTTCAAATTTGTGCTAATTGGGTCCTTCACATTTATGGCGAAGTAGAGAGAAGGTTTTGCCTATTAACAGATTACTTTCTCAAAGGGAACTGCTGTTCTAGATATTTTATAACCTGTCTCAGGAAGTATCTAATTATAAGTTCATTACCTAATTAAAACAGGTTTAATGGTCAGGTTCTTTTCTGTCCTTCAGTTTGAGCAGGAAAAGCAAGCTGATAGGATTTTTAAATCATGGTTTTTCACTAGAACCTTGAGAATGTGGTTTCTCACCACATTTACTGTATTATATGAAATTTATGTTTCTGAAAAGTATGTACATATCTTGACATAACTTTCTGGGGAAAAATAGCTGACAGTTAAATTTTCTTCCATCTATCTTTTTTTATTTCTCTTTCCTAAAAAAATAAAAACATGAAAATGAGTGTGTAAAACTGCAGGCCTACAAATCAATTTACTAAAGAGTCCTGGAGCTTAGGATTTGAAGGAAGGTCTACCAGTTCAAAAGGGTGATAGAAAGAGATCTGAAGAGAGATGTTGTCTCATGCATGTTTTCAGAAGAAAAAAAAAATCCTCAAGTCACCAAATAAGTTAGGTAGAAACTTTATCTCCTCTCTGTTTTATGTACATTGCTTTTAAATCTCAGGTGCTCGGCAGGCTGGGAGTCTACTCATCCACCCTCTTTTTTTCTCTTGAAGGGGCAGCAAGATGCTCTTTTCTCCCATGTTCAGCTCCATAGTCCTCTTTCTCCCCTTTCTTTCTTTTAACCTTGCTTCTTCCCAAAGTGGTTTTTTAAAATTTGAATTGATTTAAAAATGTATCTTTAAAAAAATGTGTATATGGAAATTGGGAGGCAAGAGATGGAGAGATAAAATACACTATTTTTTAAAAGAGATTATAAAAACTTTTTTTCTTAATAAGTTAGTTTACATGTTTATATTTATTAAACCTACTTTGTTCTTACTTTCATAATAGTTATCAGGAGAAAATAACCAAATTTAATACATACATATGTATGAGAACTCCACATACATGAGAGTCACAGGCCTCACATGCGTCGATGTTGAGATAGAAAGGCGTATGTAGGGCATTCCAAGCTGGAGACGAGGGAAGTTTCCTTGGGGGCTTCAAAGGGGCATTGCAGGATGGTAAGAAGAACAGAGGTTTTGTACATAAAAGTTTTCCCTGCCATACGGGTGGGTCAAAAAATGATCACTGATGTTTTTCTTTTGTGACTTTTGGTAAAATCAGCAACATTTTAAAATGTGTATTCTACCCAAGTGACTCAAGACTTAAACACTGAGTCTTTAACATCCTGGTGATTGGGTGTTCTGAATCTCCCTACCAGCTCTGGTGAGTCATTTTGTGTTTGGAGTTCAGAAGCCTTTCAATTACACAGCTCCTGAGTTATTCAGAAAGATAATTTGCTAACTCTTGCTGAACTGGTGTGTTTGTTGTGAGAAAGGAATGTCTAGGATTTCCTACTCTACCATCCTGCTGAGGATACTCTCTTAGAATGTGTCGTAAACTCTTTCTGTTCAAACTTACGTTCTTAAAAATTTAATTATGTTTTAAATTCAACTCTAGACAAGTATAGCTATAGATGTACTTTTGCTGCTGTATAATGTTTCATTGTATGACTAAACAGCAATATGTATCTGTTCTACTGTATGTGGATAGCAGTTCTATATTTTGTGTGTGATTTTGTTTGTTTTGCTATTACTAATGGTGCTGTTGTATACATAGAGAAGAGACTTTCCAGGAGAGCGCATTTTAACCACAGCTATAAATTATAGCTATCAGGAAGCTTTCTTAAAAAATCTGTTTCTCGAGAATACATTCTAGCCTAATTGTAACTGTAACTCTGGTGGCATCTTATAAAATTTCCCTGGGTGAACTTACCTGCTGGTGGTGCTGAAACCACTGCCCTGGCTCATTAAAGAATCTTGGTAATGAAGTGTATGCATTTTTACCTTAATGAATAATATTAAATTATTTTCTATATTGCTTGTATAAATTTACAATCTAACCAAAGTATATATGATTCCTATTTCTCCATATCTTTGCCAAAATTGTTATTATTGTTATTGTTCAGTTATTGTTGTCAGTCTGATGAATATCAAATGATAACCCATTGGTTTTAATTTTTGTTTCCTTGTTTACTAATGAAAATTTATACATACTCATATGTGCTTTGGCCACTTTAGAGTGATATATTTTTATGCCTTTTGTCCATTTTTTTTCCTTTGGTTTTCTTGTCCTTTTGGGGTTTGTTTGAAGAAGTTTTGGAAATTTGGTGGGAGTGCAACATCTAAACCTGATCCATAGAGACTTCTCCAATGGGAGCCTTATTCTTCCTCACCTGCTGGCCAGATGAGCAACACCCAAGACAGGACCAGAAGTTATATAACAGGGTTTTTCAGCCTCAGGTATCAGCATTTAAGACGGTGTGTTTCTTTGTTATGGGGGATGTCCTGTGTATCAGAGGATGTTTAGCAGCATCCCTTGCCTCTATATAGAGAGGCCAATAACACGCAGTAGAGACAACCAAAAAATGTCTCCAGATATTACCAGAATTCCAATAGGGGCAAGATTGCCCCCCAGTTGAGAAGCACTGTGCAAGAGGATGGCAGAGCTGCAGGATTAAGACACCTATATCCCTGAATTACTACCTGGAGAAGAATAGTTCACCCATTAAGAACCCATGAGATTTTGAGATTTATGTTACCTTATCTAATGCAATCATATTATTCAAATCTTTAAAATTCCTATGTTTTGTTTCCTTGTTTAATTAAAGAGAAAAATGTGCTCAAATCACTTACTAGAATAACAGACTATTCTATTTAACTCTTCAGTTCTGAAACTTTTTGCTTTATACAGCTTAAAGTTAGGTGAAAATAAATTTAGAATATTGACTCAGTGAATTTGACTCAGACGTGGTGTAACAGCTACCTGTGTGTGTGGGCAGATGTGTGTGCCGGAGCACTTCTACCTTTGCTTATGTTCTGTCTCACAATACAGCCACATGTTTCTTTTGGTCAGTATTTTCCTGCCACGCTTGTTCTTTCCTTTGCTTTCTGTGGTCTTACACTTTCTAGATGTATTAGGCAAACAAGTCCAGTATGACAGTTTTTATCTCTTTAGTGAATAATTTAATCTATTTATATTTATTGCATGTATTTATTGTGTTGGCCCAAAAGTCTGTGTGGTTTTTTCCATTAAAAACACACATTTTTTCATTTTCACCAATAACTGTATTGATTTGGCTATTTTGAGTACATCAGCTATCTCCGGCATAGTATAAAGTTGACTGTTCTCAATTGATGTCTAAATTTGATCGCTATCAACCTCAACTGATCTGCCCAACTGTGGAGCATCATCCAGCGAGAGAGAAATCTCTAGCACAAAACTTCGCAAACCACCTTTGACATGTTGGTTCAGTCACAGCACCTTCTCCATATATTGCACATAACATTTTTTTGCATTTCTACCTTGAAATAAGAAAACACAATATGCTGAAAATGTTCCATATTTTCTTCAATATTAAAATGGCTACACAAAAATTCACCAAGTTTGATTTTTTTTGTTATGACAGCTGTCACAATCAAAAAAATTGTTTTTGAATGAAGTTGAAGGCAACTAAGCACTACTGGGTCTACTGCTAGTAGTAGCACTACTAAGCAGTACTACAGGAAAAAAAATGAGCTTTTTGGCCAACCCAATATATCAATAATTTGTTTTTTAAATTTTGTGCTTCTATTTTAAAAAATATTTCTCTCTATATTTCTTTTTTTTCCTGCTTTTAAACAGATTGATAGTGTTTTATTTTATTCCATTTTGTCACCAAGCAGATTGGAAGTTGTATGGATTCTTTATATTCATTTATTAGTTACATTTGTATTTGACTTTTAAAAGGACCAAAGTTAAATATCTTTACCTACCTCATGAAAAATGCAACCTTAGAATGCTTTACTTGCAGCGGTTTCTCCTTCCAATTATACTCAACTGTTATACACTTTTATCCTCTTGTTTTCCTTTCACTTTAAAAATGAGATGGTGTTTTATGTTTTGTGAATTTGATGTTTAATTTACCCCAATATTTTTCAACATTTTTCTTTCTTTTGGATACCTGTCTGGCATAATTTTCCTTTCTCTTGATTTATATCCTTTAGAAGTTCCTTTAGAAAAAGTTAATTAATAGTTTCATTGTATCTGCATGTCAGCTTCTTTTAATTTATCCTTCTTGAGAACTAATCAGCTTATCTAATTGAACATTGTTCCTTTATGATTTTGGAGATATGCTCAAGAATTATCTTCCTTATTACAACCCCATTCTTATTATTATCTCATATTAAACCCAATTTTGACATATGTAAGAACTTTTGCTTTCCTTTATGTGTTTTAACACCTTTTTGAATTTTCATGTCTTTGTTATTCTGTTTCATTATGGATAATTTTCAGATATTCTTATATTAGTTTTTAATTTTCTCTCTTCATCTGTGTCTACTCAAGTCATCTTTTGGGTTCTAATTTAAATTATGCATTTAAAATTTTTAATCAGAATTATTTAGGTTTACTTCAACCTTTCTAGTCAACTATTATGAGTATGTTGCCTATGCATCATATATTCTGTACACTTTTATATTTTAAACATTTCTTATTTTTATATTTATTTAATAGTGTCATCTGTACTATAATTATGATTCCAACATTTTTTCTATTTACTGTCATTCTGTATCATTTGTCATTTTAAGAATGTATTTTGTCATTGTAAGCTCATATTCTTTGAAACTTCATATATAAGAGTAATTTTAATTTTAAGTTTAATATTTTCCCCACAGGAAATATTTCTTTTTCTTTTAAATCACCATCATGTACTTGCTAACTGGAGTTTTTAAAACTAAATTTTGTGCTTGGACTTCTCTCTCGTGTGCTGAGACTATAGTTTGTGGTTAGATATTCTTAGAGAATTCCCCCTCTCCCTTTCTCTCTCCTTATATCTCTCCTTCTCTCTCTCTCTCTCCCCATGTCTCTTCCTTTTCCTCCCTCCCTCCCTTCCTTTGTCTCTCTCATTTTTTCTCTTCATGCATAGCCAAATGAGACAGCTAAGATGTTTCCATTATCTCTCTCTACAGGTGGGATTATATTTTTGTAATTCATCCTCTGAGCATAACAGTTTTCAGGGCTCTCAAATGACACAAAGTTTTCCATTTTTCTTCTTTTAATTTGAGTTGTTATTTGACTTTTACACCTATGTCTTGCACAAGATAAATTAATCTACAACTTTTAGGTCAGCAGGTATAGTCAGAAGCTACCAGCTGAACACTACAATCTTAATTCTTGAATTTTTATTTTCTCTTATATTTTATCCACTAAGTCAAGGATATAACTGGGACATGTGTGTTTCTATTCTTGGACAGTTTTCAGGTCAAAATCAGAAAGAGAAAAAAGGCAGCCTTCCTCTTGCCTCAGGATTTTTGAAAGTTATACCTTCTTAAAGGCTCTGCTCACTGTTTTTGAAGGAAAAGGTGAAGAAGCCAGTTCTCCTAAAAGCAACTAGAGAGAGCAATGTGTCCCCAGACTGAGTAAAAAATAAATACAGTTAAGTTCCTCAAGAGGTTGTGCTTTCATTCCTGATAGCATCTCGGGAGGCCAAAACGTGCACTGAGTGATCTCAATGAGGTTTATAGTCTTGTTGAGAATTCCCACAGGCAAATATGGCGCAGGGCCCCTAGGACTGGTATCCATGAGAACCTAGGGAAGGGAAGAGCCTATAATAATTGATGTATGTTCTTTTATTATTAGACAAAAAAAGCTGGGGAAGAGTGTTGGGAAAGTGAAAAGGGTGGAAAGATTTAGATTTTAAATTATATGTATAACACAAAAATGTTACCTATTTCTGTACATTTCATTCATACCTGCTACTCATCTGTGCAATTGCTTTATGTTGCCCGCCACTAATGTGGTGATTGTCCTTGAAAAGAACTGTTTGTTGCTTTGCTGGCTTGTTCACCTTTTCTTTTATGAAGGAAAGTTCTTATATGCCCTAATGTCATATGTAGATAGAACATATATGTATAAAACACATACACACGTGCGTGCATGTTCAGTTATTGTTTTGTCTGTGTATGCTGACCTTATTTTAAGTTTTTTATAGAAATAATATTTTTCTCCATGCTTTACAATAGTTATGTACACACACATGACCCAGTAAGGCTTTTGCACAAAAAATAAATGTTTAAGTTTGAATTTTTCCATTGCAGACATACTACTCCTTAAAGACAAACCTAGGAATTTAGATAGACAGACAGATCCATAGATAGTTGGCATTTAGCTAAATTGGAGGAAACTTCCAATGAATCATTACAATTGTACAAATATTAGAAAATGTATGTTTTCAAATTTTATTTACAAATCAATCACCATTTGGTGACACTGTAAAATTTAGAAGTACACAGGGCAGTGACAAATGAGTTACACAGTCACCAATAGCTCCAGGCCCTGAATTATTTCCTTTAGCTTTATGTATTGTTTCTGAGTTTTTCCTTCTTACCAGAAATACACGGCAGACAAAATTTTTAAAACTGATTCAATCCTGTTGTAATGCATTTCCGTAATTTAATGCAGCATGGGTTACTGTATGAATAGAGAAGAGAGATGAATTCTAGTTCAAAATAATAATTTCCTGAGTATATTGTCATTTCTTTTCATTTGTAAAGGGAGACATAGTAACCCCCTATTTATGTCACACGGTTATTAAAAACTCAAATCACATAACAAATGTGAATGTGCCTCAACTGAGCCTACCGTACTTTTTGGACTATAAGACGCACTTTCCCCTCCAAATCTGGGAGGAATAATGGTTGTTAATGCTACTGTTGACTTCTGTTTACATTTACATGGGTGAAATATTATGTTATTTGTTATTAAATATTTTATCGCATTTTTTGTTTCAAAAGTTTTTTTTCCTATTTTCCTCCTCTAAAACCTAGGTGTGTCTTATGGTCTGAAAAAAAACGGTAAATATAAGGTATTATTATTATTCCCTTGCCGTTCATTTAGATAGCTCAAGTTGCTTTTTGCAGAGAGAATTAAATAAATTTGTTGTACCACTTCATCAACTATTCAGCAGTTTTGGTTATATTTTATTTTTTGGCTTCCAAAGTTTCTGACAGAATTTTTTGTAGGAAACTAATGATGACACTTTTTAACAGCTTTGAATTCCCTTGCATATGGTTGCTGTAATTTTTTTTAAGATCTGTAAAAATTTAACATGACTTTCTCTTCTCAATGTTGAGGTAACTGGGTTGTATAGTAATAAGCTTTGCCAGTCTTTTCTCCTTTATAGTCCAAAGATTCTGTGAAATTTATGTCTTCAATTGATTCATGATATAATTTCTTAATTTTTCTCAGAACAATGACAAAGAGCAGAAAGATCTGTAATTCCTTCTCCTCAGAAATATTTCTAAGTCTAATAAAGTTTTTAAAGGGTAAAGGTTTACTGATTTCTTTGCTCTTTTCCTTTAACCTTCATAATGCTTTTATGCCATCTAAAATCAGTGCTTTATTAATTTCAAGTACATTTTAATTTTTTAAAAAACATTCTTATTTTTCTCTGTTGCTTAACTTGTCTGTTTTGCCTCACAAACAAATCAAATATTTGAGCCAATGCAATGTCCTATTAATATAATACAATTTAAGATATGATTCAATTTTCTATTCTGAAAAAAAGATAAATTTACTTTTATTAATACATCAGCACATACACAAATTACAGATATGAGATTATAAATCTCAAAATTATGCTTGTTACCTTCTTGAGAAACAAGATAAAATTATTCAAAAGAAATGTTTGACATTAGATTCCAGGTATTTGGGCAAATAAATTGTCTTTCCTTGAGATAGTTTTTTTTTTCTTTTTCCTGGTACTCATGCAATTGTTGATAATAATTTGTATATCTTTGGAAGCTTCATAAACTTTTTTGGGTTGTGATAACTGATTAAGTTTTTGACACAAAATAATAATTAAAATTGGTAATTATAAGTAACATTTAACTTTGTAAATATCAGGTAATATCCCTTCCCTTTTTCCTACAAGGTCAAAGATGTTTTAACTAAACTTCAGATATGTCATGTGTGTGCCTAACATCCTTCCAAGAAAGCTGCCATTTGGAGAAAGATATTTTTAATACATATACTTATTTTTTAAAGATGTCTTGCTTTTATGTTTGTTGTTTACTTGATGCATTTCTCAAATTTGTACTATAAATGTACTATAATTAAAAATGAAGGGATATACCTTATATGTATTGAACAGTTATCTTGTGTTAGGTACCTTTCATACATTATCATAAGCTTTCTCCAAATTGTCTCAAAACATGATGTTTTTCTTATTTTGCTTCATTTTTTTAATAGAAGGAAAACTAAAGATAAGTGGGTGTTATTAAGTAAACTTCTCAGGAAAGAAATAGCTAGTAGACTACAGAGCCAGGATTCAGGGTTCAGGCTACTTTCTGACACCCGTGAGCACAGCACCAGCTTAGAAGCAGGGCATTCCTTAGATCTTACTTTATAATAGATGAAAAATAGATCCTTTGAAACACATGGTATTCTCTAACCAGAAATACAGATTGAACTCTTAGATTCCCCAGTCAGGAATGCATTTGGTTGCAGATAAGAGAAAATTAAAAGCACATATGTGTCACCAACCAACATAAATGGAATTTATTTGTAAAACATAACAAAAAGTTCAGGGGTGGGACTAATATAGATGTTCAATAATGTTATTGGGAATCATGGCTCTTGTCATCTTTTTTTGCTTGTATATTTTTCTTTTTATATATATATTCTATTTTTCCCATTTTATTTAAATGATTGTTCAAGTATAGTTTTCTCCCCTTTACTCCCAGTCAAGCCCACCCACCTCCTCAACTTCCCTCCCATATATTTTTCTTAAATATTTTTCTTTTTATTTTGTATTTGTTCTTGTAACCTCAGGGTCACAATATGCCTACAGTACCTCCAGGCATCATGCTATATGTCTTCTATAGGCCAATGGCATGAGATAAAGAAAGATCTGCCACTAGTTGATTTCTCCTTACCTCTTATTGGCCTGAAAAACACCACATGGCTATTTCTAGGAACAATGGAAGCTAGGATATCAAGATTTAACATTGATATCACAGAAGGGAAAATAAGGTTGAAAGTGGAAATTTGAACAGCTAACCTACAATATCTGTTATATGCACATTATCCTATCCTTCTTACTTTTTTAGAACTATTCCAAACATATGTTTCCATTCATTCATTTATTCTATCAGTCATTAAAGAACTATTTATTTGATATATACTGTTGGGTGTTAAGAACATACTATGAACAAATGAGAAAATGCCTATTTCAAAATGCACACAAAAATTGCCCTGAGCAACATTGCACTGTTGGTTGGGAGTTGTCCTACAAACCAAAAAGTCTCCAGGTCAACTGTCAGTCAGGACACATGCCTAGGTTGTGGGCCATGTCCCTGTAGGAGAGGCAGCCCATTGATGTTTCTACCAGGCATCAATGTTTCCCTCTCTTATTTTCTCCTTCCCTTCCCCTTTCTCTAAAAACAAATAAATGAAATCTTCTTAAAAATTGAAACTCAATTGAAAATAGTCAAAGTGTGAATGTTTGTTTAAAAGGACACATAAATATCTATGAACATATGAAAATGCCTTTAACCACATTAATCATTAGGAAATTCAAATTAAGCCAAAAATGAAATTCTAATACAAACCTACCAAAATAGTTACAATAAAAAACTCTAAAAATCTCCATTGTTTGCCAGGAAATCCTAAGTACTGATACACTTGGAACTCCTTGAGAGAGTGTAAATTGATATAATCACTTCTAAGACCTGTTTGGCAGTATTGACTATAGCTGAACATATATGCTTTGTGGTCCAGCATTTCCATTTGTAGGTATAGGCCCAAAATACATCCAAGTATATGTTCAGCAAAAGACATGTGGAAGTTAGTTCATAGCTACAGCATTTATAATAACCCAAATCTGTAGACCATAAACATATATTGTCACAAGAATGAATAAAGAAGTCATGGTGTACTTGTATAATGGTATACTATACAGTAATGAAAACAAACAACCTAACATTTGCATACAGTGGTATGGATGGATCTCATAAACATAATGCTGAAAAAAATGGGTTAGCAGTGGAACATACCTGATGGTCTATTTATATAAAATACAAAAGGCAAAGGTAACCCATGCTGTTAAACTCAGAATGGTAGTTAAACCTCACAGGAGGGTGAGGACAGGAATATGGATGAAGGGAAATTTTAGAATGTTATTAATAAACTGTTCCTTAATCTTGGAGTTTTTACAGAGGTGTTTTGTGTAGGAGAATGCATCAAGCAACCCACTTAGGATAAATGTGCTTTTCTTTCTGAAGTATATTCTTCAATTAAAATGTTTAAAATAAATACACAAAAATGACAAAGAAAACATATCTTACACTGACCTCATAGAGATTATTCACTAATAGAAGAGAGAGCTTTTAAGCAAAAATCATGAGCATAACAGTGTTAATATGAGTTTTGCTAAGTAGATTAAAGGATAATTGCAGATCTCTCAAAGAAAGCTAATCAAAGTACTTTAATTCATTTTAAAGGTTCTGGAAAGACCCCTATGAGGAAGTGAGACCAAAGATATTATATGAAGCAGGAGGGAGTTTTCAGATGAAGATTGAAAAGAAGAGTGCTCTGAGCATAAGGAACAGCATGTGTGAAGATTGCAGGAGAAAATGTGCTTGGCTTGTCAGCATAGTTGAAGAGGAACAACATAGCTGGCAGATAGAAGAGAGCATGGTGTGATTTAAAACTGGGGATTATCCCCAAGTCTATGCCAGAGACCAAGTGTGTCTTCAGAATTCATCAATTATTCATTAAGTTAACATTTGGTATTGTCTCCATATTAAATTCTTGAGTAACGTGGGGTTAAGTGGGGAAGGCAAATATTAACAGAAGAATTAGCAACTCATAAAATTGAGTGTTACAGTAATGATGTGCACAGTTGCTGTGGGAAGACACAGAACTGAAATGTTAGTAAACCATGAGGAATCAAGGGCTTTCTCAGAAGAGGTGATAGCTAAGGTGAATCTTAAAGACCAAGGAGAAATAAGCAAAACAAAGAAGTTGGAGTATGAGAAAGGCTATTCCACTGAGGAAAGAACATGGACAAACCCCAGAAACAAAACATACAGTTAAGTGTAGATGGAGAATAAGGTGAGGGTGTGGAAAGGAAACAGGTTAGGAGGAACATGCCGGAGAAAAGTAGGCAAGGAACAGATCATAAAAACCTAGTTGTCCACATTTAAGGAATTACATTCTAAATATGTAAATTTGAATGGCTTTAAGCAGAGAATTGAGATGATTAGATTTTAAAGATGATGTTGTTTACTGATATGTGCCAGATCCTACAGCAGTGCTTGGCATGTAATTAAAGGACCCACTAAATATTGGTAGCTGGATAAATTTTGAAATCCAAATTTCATTGACTGCTATGGGGAAAGTTGATGCAATCTGTTAGGAAATCCTGTTGGGATACTTTGAAAGTATGTAGGAGACCTTTCTGCGTGGTGTGGGCCCAACTCCCACTCGAGATGCACAGGACCCACACCCATAGATAGATTCTCCCATGGGGAATCAGGCCTGCAACATACTTAGGTCACTTTGAGATTTGTTTTTGCTAAAACTCCCTCACCCTGAATTGAGACATCAAATGCTTACTGTAACTTCCTAAAATCCATGCTAATACTCCCCAGTATGGAGTGTAATCAGTTCAACCGCTTTTCCCTTTTCATTTGCAAATATCCTTCTTCTGTGATGTGATTAGCAGCATTGGCTCCTTTGTTTTCCGTAAAAGGTAACCACCTAAAGCGAACCTGTGCATAGTGAATGAAAGCAACATGTACTGTGCTGAGAAACCCAGTAAAGGTCTGTCACCATGAGGGCCACGGCTTTTGCTCCCCTTGAAAGAAAAGCCATGCTCACCCTTTTCCTTCACAGGACTCGGTACATGTGAATGTCTCGTGTCTCATCCACAATGTGGCGGACCCCACAAGCTGGGGTCTGTATCAAAAGTATACTCAGAATATGAGCACTTCTCATCCCCACTGCTTTCATCTTGGTCAAGCCACTCTGCTAATTTAGATTTTTGTAATAGCGTCTCATCAGACTTTCCTGAATGCACTTACTCCTATAACATTCATTCTCAACACAACAGTAATTAGAATCCTTTAAAATTTAAGTCAGATGATGTCATCTCTGCTTAGAACTCTTTAATGTCTTTTCTTCTCATGCAAAGTAAAATTCAACAGCCTTCTACGTCTTGAACAATCTGCTTCTCACTTTCTTGCTCGCCAATCTCTTTCTCTACTACAGTCATTCACTAGTTTCTTACCTTTCAATTGATTGTATGCACACTGCCCCCTAACTTTTTTGTATGTAGGTTTCTGGAACTGTTATGATAAACAGCAATGAACTTGATATGGAACAAGAGAAAGAAAAAGGTGTTGGAGATGACTTTCAGATTTCTGGGATGTGCCATATTAAAGATTAGATGTGCCATATCAAAGATTAGACTACTAGAAAAACATATTTAGAAATAAGATTGAAAGTTTACATTTAGTTATGGTGAATAACTCATCATGAGGCAAAATCACTTATTTTTATTTTTATTTATTGATCTTAGAGAGAGGAAGGGTGATAGAGAAACATTGATTTATTTCACTATTTATGCAGTCATTGGTTCATTCTTGTATGTGCTATGATCAGGGATCAAACCCCAAACCCTGATGTATTGAGATGATGCTTTAACCAACTGAGTTACCTGGCCAGGCAGAAGGCAAAGCCATTTTGATTGCATAGACTGATTCTTTAAATGGTGAGTAGAGACTAGCTGACTTCAATTATTTGTCTATAACTTTGAAATAACTGCTTGCTAAATGACTATAAACTGAAAAGGATGGCGAATATGACATATGAACACATTCAACTCCATGTATCAGTCAGGGTTCTACCAGAGTAACATAATGAATAGGGGATATACATTAAGAGAATTACTGCAAGGAATTGACTTCTATGATTTTGGGAGGTAACATGCAAGTCTGAAATCCCTAAGGCAGGCCGTTAGGAGGAGTAGGCCTGGACTCTGCTATAAATCAAAGCAGCTATCCACAGGGAAAACTTCTCCCTGGTGAGGAAGCCTCAGTTCTGCTCTATGTGTCTTTCAACTGATTGAATCAGATCCACCCAGCTTAACTAAAATAATTCCTTTAGTAAAATAATCTGTTCCTGGACTTATAAAAAATGCTTTCACAGCAACAGCTAAATTAGAGTTTGCATGAATAACTGTGGCCTATTGCTTAGGCAAGCTGACATAAAACTCCCCTCTGTAATACAACAGTTATGAATTCATCAATTTTAATAGTCTTAGTTTTTTTAAACACATCACAGAGAAATTTTTATATAATTAAACATGTTAATTATTCATTTGCATTTACCCTGACTAGATATTTATTTCAGCATGTGTGCCCTTGAATTTACCTGCTTTCTAACTTCCTTACTTATTTTGATGGATTTTTTTCTAGTGGTTCTGCCCAAAAGAGTGACTTTATTTTCTGAATACTGTAGAGGAAAAAAAAAATCTGTATATCTTTTTGATATGCTAATATTAGTTTCTCTAAGCATGAGAAATTTAAATGTCCTGAAAAAATAACTATTTGAAAAAATACATATTTATATATTTTAAATGTACAAAGCAGTTTTATATTTCTCACTTCTACAGTTAGTACATGAATTTTTCATTATTATCATAAACTATTATCTTCACTTCCAGTCTACTTTGCTGAGAAAACAGTGACATATCTTTCTGCTAATATATTATTTTTAGTGAGCAAAAACAGATTTTCCCATTATTCTTTTATACATTAAAATTTGAAATGGTATTTTTAATTTTCAGCTCTCATTTTCTGTGAATGTATGACCTCATGGTATAATTTTAATGCTAATCTGAATGAGGTAAGAACAAAGAACTTATGAAATTTAAAGAAAAGGTTGAATGGCTTTCACAAAGTGGTCTAGGGAATATTTTATTGACTAGGAGATAACTTTGACCATGATCTTGAAATACATAAATGTTTGACAGGTTGAGAACTGGGTATTCCAGGCTGTTAGAGAAAAGTATATCATGAACAAAATCACAGAGGAATGAAGGGGCGTGGAGCATTCAGGTAAGGGGAGAAATGCAGTATAATTGGAGAATCCAGCGCATGAAGTGAAATAAAGAGAACACAAGGGGCAGAAGTCGGTCGGGTTTGGAATTGAAATTGCATATAATATACTAAAGAGTGAATAGGCAACAGAAAGCTCTCAAGACTTTATAGACTTTTATACTGTATTGATTTTTATCTCATAGTGCTTGTTATATGGCAAGCATTCAATAAATACTTTTGGTAATGAAACACATCCTGTTTTAAATGAAAAGCTTTCTGAGTTTTATTGAAGAGTGAAATTTCCATGGCAATGATGAGAAATGGGTGTCAGAAATATCTAATAGGAGGTTAGAAATAAAATTAAGTCTGAGAACATTTTTCCTATCCATAAGCATTTTAAAAGATTGATTTTTGTATTGGAATCAAAGTTTAAACATGTTTTTATGAAAAAGAGGTAGTTGTGCATTGTAGCATTAAATCACACTGAAACTCATCCATGAGCAATAACATTTA
>PVIA01012212.1:0-39233 GCA_004024845.1 Tonatia bakeri
TCCACTCCATTGATTTGAGTCCCAGTTTTCTTCCCCTCACTGTTATTTCCCTGTGCGTTTTCCTTCATTTCTCTTATTGTAGCCTGCATTTGTTCATCTAATTTATGTCCAAAGTCAACCAATTCTGTGAGCTTCCTGATCACCAGTGCTTTGAACTGTGCATCTGGTAATTCGGCTATCTCTTGGTCACTTAAAAAAATTGGTTCTGGGGCTTTCAAATATGTTTGAGCCATCTTTTTAATTTTCCTTTGGATTGGATGCGGCTGTTTCGTAAGGGCGGCGGAGCCTTAGGTGTTCACAGGGCGGGGCACCCCAGTCACTGGGATGTGACGTATGTGGGGGCGGGGTCTGAGAGGGAACAATGGCGCTTGCTCCGCTCTCTCTAGGACTTCCGTTCCCTCCACTGCCTCCCACAAGCAAACTGGGCCCTTGCTGTGCTGGCTCCCGGGCGGTGGGCTGGTGTACTTTCTCGGACTCTGTGGGCTTCCCCGAGAAGTCTTCTGTGAAGCTGGGAGAGTCTCCCAGCCTCAGTTCCCAGACGGGGCTCTTAAGCTTTGAAACGCGGCAGCGCTGCCCGTTTTCACTTAGTTTGTGCGCAAACGTGTGGCTGCGGACAGCCAGCTGCCCTGCGCCCCTCACTGGGTCTGCTAGTCACCTCCGCACTTCCGCGCCCAGCGTCCGCCACCAGTCCGTCCGCTGCCGTCTGCGCCCTGTACGCCCGCACCTGCCAGCCAGTGCCTCTTCCCGCCGGGACCCCTCGACCCCACTTCGCAGGCCTCCTGACTCCGCCACTCCTTCCCGGTCTGGGTGTACTGGAGCCCGATTTCTGTTCAATTAATTTCCCTGTGTTCTGGTTGTTAATTGTTTCTCAATCTTTGTTGTCTTCAGTCTTGGTTGCGCGAGGAAGCACAGTGCGACTGCCTATGCCTCCATCTTGGCCGGAACTCTCAGTCTCTCTTTTTTTTATAGTATACTTTTTATCTAATAAATCTTTTAAAAGATTTTATTTATTTATTTTTGTTAGAGAGACAGGAAGGGAGGGAGAAAGGCATGGAGAAAGAGAGGGAGAGAAACATCAATGTGTAAGAGAAACATCAATCAGTTGTCTCTTGCAAGTCCGCAACTGGGGACATGGCCCGCAACGCAGGCATGTGCCCTGAATGGGATTTGAACCAGCGACCTTTCACTTTGCAGGCCAGCGCCCAGTCCACTGAGCCACACCAGCCAGGGCCTCTTTTTCTTTATCACTTCAATCTACTGTATTATCTTCACAGCAGTTGCCATGATGAGACATATCATAATGATACTTTTCATGATTATCTTATTTATCTACTTTCTTACTTATTGTTAGTCTTCCTCCACTGGAATTTAAGTTCCATAAAGACAGGAACTTTGTCTCATTCTAGGTCTAAGAAACTTCAATTGTGCCTGAAACATGTTTAATGGAAAATTTGTCAAATAATGTGGCCCTCACATGCAGGACGAAAGGGAGATAATGTGTTTGCAAAGTTCCTGGATCTCACCTTCATTTTTTAATATTTCTGCCCTTCTCTGCACTCTCCAAAAAGTGCCTCCTACACAGAAACTTTGTTTCCAGGGATTAATTAGAAGAATGGGGGGTGCTACTTCCAGCTGTTGTGATTATTGTTTTGGTTACTATTATGAGCACTATTATTAAACACAAGGTGCCTCTAAGAACCTGCTCTCCAATCTAAGAGCACTTTTTAAAAATATATTTTATTGATTTTGCTATTATAGTTGTTTCAGTTTTCTCCCTTTGCCCTCATCCACCTGGTACCCCCCTCCATTCCCTCCAGCAACCCCTACTTAGTTCATGCCCATGGGTCATACATATACATTCTTTGGCTTTTCCATTTCCTATACTGTTCTTAACATCCTCTTGTCTATTTTGTACCTACTACTTTGTGCTTCTTATGCCCTGTACCTTTCCCCCTATTTTCCCCTCCCAAGTGATAAGCATCCAAATGATCTCCATATCTATGATTCTGTCTCTGTTCTGTTTGTTTCCTTTGTTTGTCTTTTACATTCAGTTGATAATTGTGAATTTATTGATATTTTAATGTTCATAGTTTTGATCTTTTTCTTAAATAAGTCCCGTGAACATTTCATATAATAATGGCTTGGTGATAATGAACTCCTTTAGCTTTATCTTTTCTGGGAAGCACTCTATCTACCCTTCCATTCTAAATGATAGCTTTGTTGGATAGAGTAATGCAGCTTGCAAGTGCTTGCTTACCATCACTTTGAATACTTCTTGTTAGTCCCTTGTAGCCTGCAAACTTTCTTTTGAGAAATCAGCTGATGGTCTTATAGGAACTCCTTTGTAGGTAACTCTCTGCTTTTCTCATGCTGCTTTTAAGATTCTTTGTTTATCTTTAACTTTGACATTTTAATTATGATGTGTCTTGGTGTGGTCCTCTTTGTGTCCATCTTGTTTGGGACTCTGTGTGCTTCCTGGACTTGTATGCCAATTTCCTTCTCCAAATTAGGAAAGTTTTCTTTCATTATCTTTTTCAAATAAGCTTTGATTTCTTGTTCTTTCTCTTCTCTTTCTGGCACCCCTCTGATGCAAATGTTGGTATGTTTGATGTTGTCTCAGAGGTTCCTTACCCTATTCATGTTTTTTTTTTAATAATTCCTTATTATACAGATAGGGAGACTGAGGCCCAGAAAGGAGAAATGCTTATCCAAGATTAAATGGCAAGTTGTAGGTGTAACAAGATTCAGAAGTTACTATTCTATAAAAAGACAAAGCTTGAGAACCTCAGGTCTCTGGACCAAAATAAGTGGGATGGGTAAAAAGATGAAGAGATTCAGAAGTACAAACCAGTAGTTACAGAATGTCATGGAGATATAAAATACAGCATTGGAAATGTAGTCAATAGTATTGTAATAACTATGTGTTGTATCAGATGAGTACTGGATTTATCAGGGTGATCACATCGTAACTGATTTAAATATCTAATCACTGGGTTGTACTTCTGAAACTAATATAATATTGTGCATCAACTGCAATTTTAAAAGAAACAGAAAAGAAATGAGTAGGTCTCTTTTCTCTTTCCCATTCCAGCCTTTCTTACCACCTTCATTTTAGTGCAATATGCTGTTAGGAAAAGGCCATCTAGAAGGCCTCCAAAATACATTTAGTTTCCAAACAGGCACTGTGGTATTGCTTACCTTGCTTTCTTCCTACCTTACTCTTTCCTCTCTTAGTTGTCAGGAACTGTTTTTATTTTTATTTTTCTCCAAGTTACAAGGCTCCATCTGCCTCATAACCACAACAAAAGGAGACTCTGGGGAAACATGAACTCTCTCTTCAAGTATCTGAAAAGTTGGCATAAGGAAGAGTGATTACACAAATTGTGTGTGGTCCTTGAGAGGTGAAGTAAGGTCACAGGTATTGAGTCACTGGAAAGCAAGTTTTGGCTCAGTGCAGAGCTGAACTATCTCAAATATGCAGTAGAATAGGCAGCCTTGTTATGCCAGCTCCTCACCCTAGAGAGCTGCTAGCTGAGGCTGGGAATCCTCTTGGAAATGGAACACCTTCACTGGGTCAGGAGATGGTATAATTGAAAGCCAAGGACTCATAAATTGAGGAATTCACTTTTGATTGTCCCATTGAGTTTTGCTACCCTCAGTCCCCAGCAGTTGGCAACAATAGAGTAATCTCTGTCCTCATTTGAAGTGATGTCACCATAGACTTTTCCTTGTATTGTTTGCCTCTTCCTGGTAGTAAGGCTTCTGTTCATCTCCTGAGCTGGATGCTTCTATCTAGAGAGGTTTTGCAGCTGGTTCTGGTACATTAATCCATAGACTACAGCAGGGATAACCTTCAGGGGCTGCTTGTGACCATAACAACATTGACTACAACTTGGCATAGTCATCGTTGACCTCCTGGACAGGAGAACATTTGGTTATTTTTTTCAGTTAGGAAATGATGTTACAAAGATAGCCTTTGGATTTTGAAATGTGTGAAATTGGATGTGGAGCATCATGGGTTGCTTGTGGCTACAACAGGGAGGATGGGATACTGGAATGAAATTAGTATCTTGCTTGAGATTCCTGTCTGGGAATGGATCAAGTAGCTGAGAGTACTATCCCCAGTAGAAGTTGCTAGCTATGGTAGCACAGCCTGGTGAGCCTGGCACAATACCCAAAAGCATAGATGCTTTTTTGTCATGAGTTCATCACAATCTGCCAGCACCCTAGGGACCAATCTGGTGGGCAATCCAGTGTTCAGAGTTCTTGGTGGAAATAAGAAGGGGCTGGCCATCACAAGCAACCCTATTGCCAGGCTGCAATAACTTAGACATTAAGTAAGGGCTCCAAGGAAGCACCAATTCTGAGTGGGAATTGAGACAATAATAGTGTAGCCAGCAGAAGATATGGAGTTGAAACCATGGTTAGATTAAGACAGCAAAAACATGTTAAGGGGCAAGGTAACTATTAGAGATTATGTTTGCAAGAGGGTTTATCTTAATGTCACAGTATTTCTTTTCTGAGTAAGGTTAAGCAGGTGTTGGGATTAAGGAGGACCACTGCAGTTCTTCCTGGCTCCCTGGACACTAGATCTGGAAGGAAAACTTTACTCAATCTCCACTGAATGTTGAGGCTGACTGAAGCAGCTATGTCATTTTTGTATTTTTGTCAGGATTTGAGCAGGCACTGGGCATTCAGGGATTCACTGGGGAGAACTGATGACTGAAAGCCAGGAAACCAAGGTTGGAGCTGTCACTGGGGTTCTGGTGGAAGACATAAATTCTTTTTGCTTTGTGTGTGTTTGTTTTTTGTGTGGTTAAATGCATATTTTTATATTTTTATAGCTTAGAAGTTAGAGGAGGAAAGCAGTGGTGATTTTAGAGAAAAGAGAAAACTCAATGTGAGCTCTGGCTGTACAGAAAATGAATAGTCTGCAGTGGCCAAGACTAAACATCTGCAGAATGGCATAATTGTAAGAACTGAAATTGTTTTCCCTGAGCAAAGTCAGAAGCTAGATGGACAGATGACATGAAAAGATCACATGAACTAATATGCCTATCCTGGCTCTTACTATGCCAAGGAGACTTCCTCTTCCCATTGGTCACAGTAACACTAGTTTCCTCAGCTCTCAGCCACTCCATCTTCAAGGAAAAAAATACCTAGAAAAGCCTGTAACACTAGAGAAAGGCATAGGAACTGCAGCTAGTAAACTCTCCATTCAAAATGTCTTTCCTCTCTGTCTCTGGAATGAGACAGTAGCAATTTCCCCTCTTTATGGCTTTGCTCCTGCTTTTTGGTGGCTCAAGTTTCACCACCCCATCTCCCTCCTCCCTAATCATTTCTGTCCATCCAATAGTTCAAACCCCAGCTCAAATGCTAATTCTTCTGCAAAACCTCTTTAACTCCCCTCCACACATACACTGCTCCTCTGACATTACTGTCTGCATAGGTTGTGCCTGCCTGGAATTAACTATTTCCCAGGTGTGGATTATTTTCCTTCATGCAGTTGTAAGCTGCTCAAGAAGAGAGACAGTGCTGAATTCTCTTCTTCCAATTTCCCACAGTGTCTCACTGAAAGATGGCCAGGCAGCCCCCTCTCCCACTGATGAAATGGGTGCATGGATGGACTCACTAGCTCCATTTGTCCATCTGTCCCCCAACTAACTAAAGATACCATACAAGGTTTTGGGTAGCTTATGGGTGTTGAGAACCTGCAGGTCAAGAAGTTCACAATGCACATTAAGGCTTGGGTTGCAGAAAGAAAAACAGCAGTGGTGTCAACAGTTTGAAGATGTATGACATATTTTGCATCATTTTTCTCTTTGCTACACCCAATCTAGCAATACTGATGCATGGAACCCTCACTTCTCTGAAAGTTAGGTAACCCCCTTTTGAGAGATGCAGGAACTCTGGCTCAGAGAAGCCAAAGATGGCATGGGCCATAGTTAAGAGGCTAGTGGAGACCAAGACATGTCTTAGTATCGCAGCCCTTGGGTTTTGCCTCTGCCCATTTGATCCTTCCACTCTGACCCCTGCAACAGAACCTCTGCATTTCTCCAGTTAGATTGCAGAAAAGTCTTATATTTGACTACATGTCAACATTCACTTCATTCCTCACCAAATATGGAGCCCTTTGAGGCCCTTGGGGAGCCAGCCCAGGACCAGGTATAGAGAAAATGCCTCCTGAATGCTCAGCTGATATTTCTTGGTGGTCTTACTTTAGAAAGTGCTACAGAGGGATCAAACTAGAGATCAATGATTCCCAGCTCTGGGGTGGATCTACATGGTAGAATCGACATTTATAAACTCCTTTCAATGTGTTTGTGTTTCTCTGTTCTGTGGACCACAAAATAAAACAGAGTTTATTTTTTCATTTTCATTTTTTGTCTTTTTCTTCTTTATTTACTTTTTAAGAAGTTGCCTGTTAACCATATAATTTTTCTAAGGCTAGGTGTATCATCATAAAGCTTAGCTCCCATTCACAAAACCTAGCTTTAGTTAGATTTTCTGATTAGCTATTCCATGTTAACCTGTCAGCCACCCTCTTTCCACAAGTGGAGATACCCCTAGAAAGGTTAAAAGAATCTCTGATCTCTTTCTTAAGCATTCTTTAACCCATAAACAACAAGATGTGGCTAGGGCAGACTGACATACAAACATACACATACACACACACACACACACACACACACACAGCATAAGTTTGCTCGCCTCCTTTGTGGCTGATTGATGATCTTTGATGCCTGGATGACGTTGATGATGATGATAGTAATAATAAATTTCTGCTTATGCCTTAATAAATAGTTGTTGATATTGGGTGGCTCCCTTACTGACTCCTCCAGGTCAAAAGGGATACAGCTGCTGGCTCTCTCGACAACCCCTTCACAAGGTGGGGGGTTGGATAGGAAGTCTTAACACTGTGGTTAAAACAAAAACCAGGATTTCTCAGTGACAGCTTACTGCAGAGTAAAACACACTGGAATGCCAAGCTCTACACTTCTCATTTCTAGTCCTGGTACTTTAGATAATTATCTTTGTAACCTCCCTTAAATTCTTTCCATCCCAAGAGTCCATTTTTCTACCTGTAAATTAGTGGGTGAGGAGTCGGAGATGGTAAGATAAAAAATGTTCTTGAACTCTGAAAGTCTCAGGGCACTGTTTTGTTCCTTCAAGCATCTCTAGGGAAGCAGCTCAGTTGCTCTAGCTGTGATTCAGATGTCTCCTGATACCTTCTCCAAGAAGCAGCTTAAAGCTCCCAAGATAAAAAGCAGTTTGGAAACCCTCAGCTCCCCAGCCTCTTTTCCACTGCAACTCCAAAGACTGAATTCCATCTCCTTCTTCCTGCAGCAGCAGACTCTGGGAAAATTAACCAATTTGCAAAAGCTTCCCCATCCTAAACCCTCTTTGGGCACCAGGATCAGTTTCCCCATTAACCTGCCACATCCAGTTCCAAAACTGGTACTCTCTGAGTGTTACACAAAAGTACAGTGTCCCCCTAAGAGGCTGGATGCATAACCCCGAGGTCATTGCATGCGTTTTTGAGGCTGATGGCTGGGCATTGGGGAAAGCGGAACATCAGCATCATGCTGGGTTCACCCCCACCCAGACACCATCAGTTGGGTTCTCAGAGACTCTACAGTGTCTCCTCTTGATTCTCCAACTGTCCCCTGCCTCATTGTCCTTGCATAACCCCCAAAGTTTTGCAGGCCCTTCCTGGCAACCACTATCCTTCCACAGCCACCCAGGTCGCTGGTACTGAATGAGGTGTCCAGGTTGTCAATCAGATCACAGGGCTGTGTGTCCAGTCTCCACCGAGGTTGCCACAGCCCCCTCTCAGTTCCCTGTGCTACAGCTTCTAGGTGGTGTTTTAGGTACCTGTGCAGAATTAAAAAGGTGAATAGAGAAAAGGGAGGTGAAAGCAGATCATGGGAGTTGCTGAAAGAAGACCATCTAAGTCTGGGCTTCCAGCTGAAGCAAGAGGGAGGAGGGGGAGCCAGGAACTAACAGCGAGAGGAGGGGGCCTGAAACTGTAGCAGCAAAGACTTTGGCAACCCCTTTGGCTCCCCAGCCTGGATGGACAGGGCGGGGGTTCAGCCGCAGCTCTCCATTGGCTCTCTTGTGAGCCCCTAGACTTTCTATAAAGGGTGGTTGCAGAAGGCACTGCCCTCACTGGCTCAGAGCACAGCGCCTGCTGGCCTTAAAACAGACTGATTCGCCGACTGCTTCAAAGCGACAGAAATTTAGTCGGAAGGACTTCCAACTGCAAGAAGAAGGAACGGTGTTGGGCGGGGGGTGGGGGGGTGGGGCTCCTGGAGCTGCTGTCCGGAATTCGGAACCTGTACTGCCTGCGCACCCCAAGCTGCGGAACATTTGGAGCCAGCCGCATTCGCCAGCCCCTCGCTCGACTGCCCAGCTCAGCTCAGCTCTGCGCACTTCCCCACTCGGAGCCGGTCCAGCGGTTATCTTTTTGCTTTCCTTCTTGCCTGTCCCCTCTGCACTGTCTACCCACCCACCCCCACCAACCCCCACCCACAGCTGCAGGACGCTGAGCAGCATTCGCCCAGCGCTCTGGGGAGACCTCCCCCTCCTCTTCCCCACGCTCTCCCTGATCCAGTAGCTTAAGGATTTTGAGGTTTTCCGAGGGCGTCAAGCTGGAGGCCCCAACCACCGAATCGCCCCAAGGGGCTTTCCCGAACCCCAGCACCATGAGCTATGGGGACGAGCTGACCCCCGAAGCTCTGAGTGTGCCGAGTGGGTTTGATGATCTGATCACCTCCACCACCTCCCAGGTGCTGCAGGCTATTTCTAATGCCGCAGCTGCGGTTGGTAGCTCAGGACACGATAACGTGCTTTCCATGATCCATAAGCTACCTGACCATATCTCAAACATGGGCAACCTGGCTGACACGTCAGGTCCCATGGCTTCAGAGATGGTATCCCAGGATGAGCCGGTACAGTTCTGGCTAGTAATAGGGTACACCATAGTGGTATTTGCTGCCATACTAGGCAATTGGGTCTTAAACCATGTGATTATGAAGTACAAGAAGATGCACACTGCCACCGGCCTCTTTGTCGTCAACATCTCCGTGACCAACATGATGCTGGCTTTTCTCAGCTCTCCCTTCACCATGGTAAGCTGGATGTTAAGGAGGGCAACCCGGGGCTCGGGCCATGAGATCAGAAACACAACTTTGCACTTGCAACAGAGAGCTGCGTGGTGGGAAGGAGCGCTAAAGCTGGTAGGGTTGATTCGGAAAGTGCGTAGATACAGGAATGGCTGACAGACGTTGTAAACGGTTTGGAACTTGGGGGATGGGGAACTACAGGCATGATTGTGATTGCGTTGCTGAATTAATCCCCTGTCTTAGCAGAGGCTGAGAGATTTAGGTAGCTCAAGGAAGCAGCGGGGGTGGGTGGGGGACCTGTTTCTGGTGAGCTTGTCTCAGTTTCCTCATCTTTTAAATGCAGTGCTTGGAGCAGAAGGTAATTAGCAATTTTTGTGATTTGGGATCTACGCCTTATATCTGTGCTGTTTCTGGGGGGTGGGGATGGAAAGGGCATGAAAGCTGCAGTGTGAAAATATTCGCTTCCTCAGATAATAATGCCAGCAACTTGATGAGGCAATGAAGTTTCTCTTCCTGTGCTTTCGAGCTTATAAGAGAGGAGTACCCAGGGCTGAGTTCTTGTGCCTCACTATGTCCTTTCTCCCACAGGTGCGCTATCTGTGTAATTCCTTGGTGTTTGGGAAGATGACATGCCACCTCAGTCGTTTTGCTCAGTACTCTTGTGCCTATGTAACTGTGTTGACCATGGCTGCTATTTCCCTGGATCGACATCGGGTATGTGCTTCCCAGGGCTCTTATAAAGAAATTCTTATTTCTCTTTGGGTCTTATAAAGGGGTAGGTTTCTCTTCTAGATAGATGGAAGTAGCTGACAACACAAATAATTTAAAATGTTCTTTGAGTTCCTTGGGACAATCTATGTGAATAAAATTTTGCCTAATTTAGGATGATTGCAAAATGTGAGTTACAGATTTTAACCATATCAAATCTTATATAATAAGAATACCATCATCTTTGATATGTTGCTATGGAAACAGAGATGCAACAATAAGCAAAAGATAAAAAAAAAGTGTCCTCCTTTGGAAAACATTTTTTATTTGCTGCATTGCAGAATGAGCTAAGGGGGGGGGACAGAAAAAAGATGAGTCAGAGGAGGGTGTGGCTTCAGGGCTGGTGGTGGGTTGAGTCTGGGAGGTGGGCTTGCAGTCTGTGAGTGAGAGCTGAGCAAATGAAGTAGAAAGAAATGGAAGATTGAGGAAGAAGGAATTGGGAGGAGGGATAGAAGTGCCTTAAAAGGAAGGAGGTGGTGCCAGGGTGAGTAGCTAGGAGGGACTACATTGTTAATCAGTTGGGAGGGAGCCAGGAAACAAGTGAGGTGGGAGGAACATAGAGGAAGATTGAAGGGGTTGTGGCTGGGACCAGATGGAGGGGGCATGGAGAAATCTAGTTGGTAATAGATGAAGGAAGATGGGAGAGGGCCTAGTGGAAAGGAAGGAAGGAAGGGAGAGGAAGGGGCAGAGGAAATATTGACCATGGACAGATCAAGATGGGAATGGATGGAGGAATAAGGGAAAGGGGCATAAAGGGAACCAAGTGGGAGAAAGGATGGAGGGGTGTGAAGTGCTCACCATCAGTATATGATAAAGAAAAAATAAGTTACACTTGGACATCCATCCCTCTTCTCCACTGAACTCCCAACTTGGAGACAGAAACTTTGAAAGCAGTCTATTTGGATTCTTATCTTCCAATTGAAATGTTCCTCTCTACACTAACTAATTTTGCTCTTTCATAAAACAAGATGTCACTAATCTGTCAACAGAACTAGTACCCAAAGCACATTGCTCATTCACCTATCAAGTCTTTGCACTTTTGCAAAAGAATCTCAGTTGAAGAATGACTAGTAAGTAATCTTAATTTAAATTTTTGAATTGGGCTGGGATCTTTTCTTTCAGGTGATGCTATATCCCCTGAAGTCCCGAATTACTCCAATGCAAGGCAATGTTTGCATCATTCTCATCTGGATTGTGAGCACCTGTGCTGCTTTGCCACATGCCATTTACCAAAAGCGTTACCAAGTGGAGAATGGGTAAGAGGAACACAGGATGGCCAGTTTCTGGATTCCAGCAAGCTATAACCCTGGAATCCTCATGGAATAAGGGGAATGGAATAGGGGCTGAAATGGCATATTTCAAAACACATTTCTCTTAACTGGAATTTATTGAGTACCTAAGAGGTATCATGGCAATGGGTTGTTAGGTATATCACTTTCTATTTGGGGGTCAGTGAACCCTAAAGTTCCCTGACTTATAACTCTAGTCTTTAGTCCTAGCACAGGTATAAATAGCAAAATATTATCTTCCTTATGGCCTATCTGCCATAATAACACCTGGTTGTGAGGCATAGGGAAAAGGGAAATTAATTTAATGTTTCTCTTTCCCCGTCTCTCTTATAACCTAGAAACATAACTGAAGAAAATGTCTGCCTTCCCAGTTTCTCATATACTTCAAAATCCACATGGAAATACCTTGACCTAAGCACCTTTTTGCTCTTCTTCATTTTACCATTGATGGTGCTGATGGTCGTCTATGGTCATGTGGCCAAGAAGCTGTGGATCCATAATGCTGTTGATGACATCAACATCCACACCTACATCTGCCAGCGTGGGAAGAAGAAGCAGAGTCTGAAGATGCTGATGATAGTGGTGCTTGTCTACACTATCTGCTGGCTTCCCCTCAACCTCTATCTGGTGCTGCTTTCCAGTGAATCCATTTCAAGCCACAATGGTCTCTACTACTTCCTCCACTGGCTAGCAATTAGCAGTTCATGCTACAACCCTTACATCTACTGCTGGCTCAGCGATAGCTTCCATATTGAAGTTCAGAAGGTCATCATGGAAATCCAGAAGATGCTACTAGATGGAATCAGCCGCCTGAGAGGGGAGCATCGCCAACTGAGATCTCTCCCACCCCCTCACTGCCCTGCTTGGGTGGACCCCAACCCTGGAGTGCCCAAATTCCCACGGTTCAAAGATTTTGATGAGCTACCCAGTCCCCCTCCATCCCCAGAGGTGGAAACCTCCTTTCTCTACCCACCAGTGCCTAGAGTTTAAGCTGCCCAGACCGCGATAGATTATCCATCCTCAAAAACTCAGATAGGGTGGTACCAAAATAACTAAGTTTCATTCATTTTTCATAGCAGGGGGAGTGGAGGAAGGGGTTGGAACTTGAGGGGTGGGGGCCATGTAAGGAACCATGTGTCTCACTTGCTGTTTCATTTTCTTCTGTCTTTTCTCCTGTTTCCTTCCTAAGTCTTCCTTCTCCTAACAGTGAGTAAATATTCTATATCCAGACTCATCAGAGATGTTTTTACATAACTCAAATGGAAGTTACACTCTGACTTGGGAATCTCCTGAATTTCATCTGATTCTGGAGTGTTCCCTCCTCCATTCTTTGTGTGCCCACCTGGCCATGGCACTTGTCTTCTAACATCTTAGACATTATCTCAGGAGCTATAAGAGTCCTCAGAGAATCTTATTTATATTTTATTTAGATGGATAAGAGGTGAATATCTATATTATGTCCAAAATATTCCCAGAGAAGTGACAGAAGAGAAATGTATAGTTCCTGAAATTTAATTGGGTTCTCTGGGAACTTAGAGCTCCCTATAAATGCAAGTAGTCTTATCTCCTTATGGCAGAATGAGAATGAGAAATCTTACAGAAAAAGACAAGGCAGTTAAATGGCTCACTCCACATTACCTGGGCTATTTCTCCAGATTGCAATTTCAATAATTTGATGATAGCTTTCCTTTAAATACAGTGATAATTCAAGTGCTCAAGTTAGTACTGCAAAATCCAAACAATTCTCCCAGTTTTTTAAAGATACACTTATTTATTCATTTTTAGAGAGAGGGGGAGGGAAAAAAGGAAGGAGAGAGGCATCAATATGTGATTGCCTCTTGCATGCACCCAACTGGGGACCCAACCTCCAACCCAGCATGTGCCCTGACTGGGAATGTAACTGGTGACCCTTTGGTTCACAGGCTGGCACTCAATCCACTGAGCCACACAAGCCAGGGCCAATTTTCCCAATTTCTTGACCCTACATTTAACATCATACTTTGTCTCATGTAAACTTGTGCTGTCTAGTCTTGTCTTTTTTTTTTTTTTTCTGGAAAAAGAAAAAAAAATGTAATGTGTTCACTGTTGATTCATTTCCATCTCTCTAGCCTATGAGGATTTCAGCTCAAGAGAGATGAGGAGGAAGTAACTATCTGCCATTGCCTTTCACGCGGAGACAATATTATTAAGGCTTTTTGAAGGGTATAGATTGTGTGTGTCAGGAAGATGCCAAGATGAGGGTGAGTTTTTTTTCTCCTTCTCTTGATTTCCTTCCTCATACCCTTGTCTTCACCTTTTTTATCTCCATTTTCCCCTCCCCTCTATGGCTTTCCCCAGGCATCACCTTCTCCTCCTCAACTTTCTCTGTTCTACCTTTCTCTTCTTCTTTCTCCTACAAATTCCTTCCTTTCTCCCACCCTCTTTCAATATCTTCTTTGTTCCCCTCCATCTTTCCTTCCTCTACTTCTGCCCATCTTGTCTTCTCCCCTCTTCTTCACTCCTTTTCCCTTCCTTTAATTCCTTCCTTTTCTCCCTCCCTTGCTCATTATCTCTTCTCTTCTTTCACCAGCTTCCACATTCCTCCTGAGTCTCTTCCTTCTTCAGCACCACTCCTCTAATTCTTTCTTCTTTCTTCATTCCTCCTCCATTATCTATTTATTTCTCACTTCTTTGAACTCTGATGCATAAATTACTGCTTTCTCATTGAATTTTATCTATTATTCCTCAATCCCCTCCCATATGTCTCTTTTATCTTCTCTTCAGAATTAAGACTTACCCTTAGTGGAAACTTGGGGATCTGGGAAGATGCAGCCTCTGGATTTAAACTTTGCAGTCTCTACCCTGCTCCATAGGTGTTTGTGTGGGATGTGTAGTAGTCAGAGTGAATGGTGATCTCTGGTTCAATTTTTCTCGTTTATATTTCTTTATCATTTCATTTGAACTATCAGAAGGTAGCTGCCCATTGTGCCTTCCTGGGGAATAGGATGGCTCACTGTAGGTTTATAGAGGAAATGGTCCAGACTTAGGCCATAGCCTCTGTGCCTGTTGGGAAGTGAGTACCATTCAGTGGCACTGAAGAACATGACCTAGTTTACTTTGGAGGAATTGTGCCCAGTAGGAAATTTTCTTCTCTAGCCACTCATGTTTTTTTTTTAATCCTTTCAATTCTACAGCATTTTAGCTATTGCACATTCCCCCCTCTTTCCCATAGTTCCACCCCAAAGAATCAAAATAACTTTAAAAATTTTTTAAATAACAACAATAACAACAAACTTATAACTGCAGGAGAACCCTGGAGATTCTTAGAAGTTCCAAGACCAGCTAACTGGCTTCAGACTTTCACTGCTGCATTGGCTGTGAACTTCAGAGTGACTGCCCAAACCCATTGGCTTTAGCAGTTTTGAGAACAAACTATTATCATCTCTTTAGAGTGTACGTGTGCTCTGTTTTCCATCTCTTTCTCCTCAATCATCTTCACTTTCTTCTCTTCATCTTAATCATTCTCTTTTTACCAAGGACATATTATTCAAAGTTCTTTGAATCCTTAAGTTTCCTCTGGGAAAGGGCAAGCCTGGGGCATGAAGCAGATTAACTGGAGTTCAGCTTCTGGTTAGTCATCCTACCTGGTGACAGCAAAAATTAGATTTTTTGAAGTCAGAACTCCAGCTATCTATGGAAACTTTCCATACTTGCAAAATCCTTTTTTTTTTTTTAGATGAAGAACAATTTGAGGGTAAAGAGGTGTAGTTTTATCTCTGTTTCATTCTATTTTCACTGTAATGGATGAATCTTTGATCTCTTCTTCCTTTCTACTCTCACCACCAAAACAAAACAAAAACCAAAAATACTACAAAAAGAAAACAAAACAAATGAAATATATCCACACGAGTTCATGGCTAAATATTTAGAGAAGTCCTAGACTAAGTAGATGACCACATCTGCCAGTGGCATCATTGTAAATTTCACATCTACCTTTCAGCTTCAGCTGCTTTTGAAATTAGTAGTCTTTGTGAGCTCTGCTGGTATCTTTTTCTCCCTCCTTATGTAAACCCTCATTCTTCTAAGGACAGAGTTGTCTTTCTCATTCTCCTTTTGGCAGGATGGATAAATCCCAGGGCAATCAAGCTGACTGTCTAAGGCTCTGCCTCCACATGAGGAGGACAGAGTGAGATCGCCCTGCGGTAGCCAGTGCTTCATGGAGGAATTATACCTTGCTCTAATATGCGTTCCTTTACCTGCTTAGACTTAAGAGAAATTCAGATAAGAGTGTCGTTGTAATTTAAATGACTATTGTGCTATTGTATGTTCACCTAATGTTCTCTCATTCCCAGGAAAACCCCTCCCTATTCCCACTTTATCCTCCAAACAGTTAAACTTCCCCCCAGTAAGGCTGGAGATCTGAAATGTTTCATGTTTGACAGATGATCCAGCTTCAATGTTTGCTGCTGCCTTGACTTTACGTACACATCAGCTTTGGTGATGGACAGGATGCTTGAAGAATTGGGTCTCTCAGTAGTTTGAGTTTTTCTGGGGTTTGCCTAGATTTTTTTTCAGCAGCAACTAATCTGAACTCAACATCCAGCTAAGTCTGGGGGTGCTACCAATGTAAGTAGTTTATGACTAGGGGGGTTTATTTGGTTGGAATATGGTGCTAATGAGCACTAGGTCTTAGGCTCTAACCCATGTGCAGCCATTTAGCTTTGTGGGTTTGAGCATGGTGCTAAAGAACTATGGGATTGTGGTTTCAAAACCTTATGTGTGTCTGTTTACAGACTGCACCACTCACCCGGGCCAGCCTTTTTCTGAACATGGGTTATCAGCCATCTGAAAGACCCAACAAAACTGTCCTTTGAGTAGCCCTGAAAATTTTATTTTCACTTCTGGAGAAACAATTTAAAGTGTATTACCTAATGATAGTGTGTTAGCAGTGTCATCTTTGTATCAGAATGACACCATTTTTGAAATGTATAGTTGGACAAAGAATAACAGCAATGGTGGATGGGAGAAATTGCTAAATTCTCCCCTTTTACACATCCAAATGCACATACCAGCCTTTGTCCAATGTCATATAACTATCTTGGTCCAATCTGGAACATTTAAAGAAATGCTTTGATGAGATTAAGATCTACATACAGTTAATTCAATGTCTCACTTTACTAGGACAGGTTGGATTAGAGAAATTTATCCCCTGACACATACATCTGGAATACTTATAATTAATTTTATATGTTAATCACTTGTGTATGTGTAATGTAGATTCACTCTTAAGTGTTCTGAACTGAAGACCTCTTTTACTGAGGATTCCCTCCCCTCTTCTTATCTTCGTATGCTGTCACATACACACTCACTCATACACATGCATGCACTCACACATATACACAAGCATGCATATATATTTGTGCACCCCTACATACATGCACATGTGTGAACACACATGTACCCCACATATACAAGCACACATGCATGCACACACAAAATGTACAGATTGCATTTTAATTATGCATATTTCAAATCTAAATTTTTAATTTTTAGTCATTCTTTCAGTCAATTATCTGTTTGAATAAATGGACTCTAATCTTTTCAATAACTTCACCATTTCTCTGGGTGATTACATGAATATTTTGTACATTGTTGTAGTTGCTGACCCTAAGTTATTAAAATCTGTGCAGCACTCACATATCTGGCCTTATAACATGATAAGTGTCCTAGTAACAAATATCAATTGGATATTTATTATTCTAAAGAAAATATACTTTATTTTATGGTTAAAACACATAAAAAAACCCTTAAAGGAGTAGGAACTTGAATACACATGAGCATAAACAATTTATGCAGATAAATTACAAAATGTGCACATATACACAGGCACAAAAAAAAATACACACACAGCTGCAAGAAACCTTTACGATAAAAGAATCTTGCTGATCCATGCCAGAAAACAGAATAAATGCCTAAATTATAATTTTATATAGTAATTGGGAATTCACAGACATTGAAATCTGTGAGCTCAGACCCTTGTTAGGAAGAACAGAAGGCTAAAATTCATTTGCCTACCTTGTGAGGGATTTCTAAAACTTGAGTGTTAGTTTAGTTTTGCTACAGAAGAGGTACATGCCTTAATATCAGCAAGTGACTACCTACAATCATTACAAATTTGGACCATCCACTTCCTACTTTGCCATTGCTGAAAGCTGTTGACATCTCTAGACTATGAGACAGAGCCTCATTGATGGACACTGTTTTCCTCTGGGCCACGTGAGGAAGGAAAGGAGATGGACCCAGTCTGAAGAGTTTGAGAGTGGGGGTGAAGTTATTTATTCTGATAACTCTTGTTTGGAGAGTTTTCTGTGTCTAGTTCAAACTTCCTTCCCTTGTAATAGTAATAGAACTATCGTATATGTGATGATGACTTTGTGATTCTTAAAGTAAGATCTTTTGGTATTTTTCAACGTGTTTGTTGTCAATGTTTTCCCCCATACTGAAAAACTAAAGACTGTCATGGGGTCTGAATAAGACTGCAGATTTTGTTTGCAAATATGCTGGTGAATGGGTATATACTCTGAAAACAGCAAAGCACTGATTCAACTATAGTTCTGCAGTTTGGAAAGAAACCATTTTTATCTCCTAGGGAAAGATTGATGCTGAAGGAAATAGCCTTATCTGGATGTTCAAGGTGGGTACTGAGGAAAAATTGTCGATTTCAGCTTGAAGTAATTTTCTTGACATAATAGATGCAGATTCTGAAGGAAGTACCCACATTTAAATTTATGTAAATAGATATGTTAACTAGACTAGTTGAAATGTTGTGGGATTTACAATTAAGCAGTAAATCTAGCTATTATTTTGGGATTAGATCCCAAATAAAGTTGTCATTGGTTTGAGTATTTTTATGTCATGATCCAAGAAGACATCCAGGAGATACAGATCAAGCTGGCCCACAAGGCCTTTGCTCCACAGGATTTTGCCACTGAAAAACACTGATCTCAAGATAGTTTAAAGCCTTGATAAAGAGTCGGGAAACTGTGAATACCCTTATTGTTGCTTTAACCAAGAGGTTACATTTGTGAAGAACTTTGTACCTGCAACTTGGAACTCAAGTAGTAAGGTTTAGTATTTAGAAATTCCTCAGTAAAATAAAATTTTAAATGCAAATCAAATAAAACATAAAATATCCCATACAGAAAAAAATTGATCCTTTAGACTTTATAAGGTAGTTTGTCAAGTTTACTTTCTACTCCAGCATCTGCCTAAGCAGTGCTTCCTGGTCTCTCTGAGATGAAAATAAACTTTATATTTTAATGACTTTCAGCTTTTCAGCTTCTCCCACTGCTCTGTCCTTGTCTACAAGCTCTGTGGAATGATGGAAACATCCTAGGTATTAGTGCACTCACACTCCACACTAGCTACATGGTGTAAACCTAGTTGCCATGTGGCTGTGTGGGATTGAAGACTCCCATGGAAGAATGTGAATTTCCCACATTTTCTGTATGCAAGCTGCAGCAACAGTGTTTAAATGGCACAGGAAATAAAGCTGCCTTCAGAGACATTGAAAAATTTAAATGGGACATCCTGACAAAGGGGAATGGAAAAGTTTCACCTTGTTACAACAGGAGAATGGACATTATTTTGGGTTTCCAACAGGGATACCTACATGAACTTATTTTCTTGTTACTGTGCTTTAAATATGCTCTACTAATGTCCCTATTCCTCTGTACCCTCATTTAATGTTTGTTGTGCTTTGTGGGTTGGGTTGGGTTGGGGAGGGACCACAGGGTAGGGCATAGTCTAGTGGGTGGGAATATGGGAAGTGGGAGTAGATTAGAATATATATATATATATATATATATATATATATATATATATATATATAATATGTATTCACACACTAAATAAAAATATTTGTTTAAAGCACTTCGAAGCTCTTCTTACATGAGTGAATTTGATTGGCAGAGGGTGGGGGTGTTGCTTAAATTAGTGGGTATTTATGATCCACAGTACCTATCATAAGTGTCAACTGATTATTGTTGGCACAAATTCAACACCAATAGGAATACCCAATTGGGGGCATGGTGAAGAAGGAAACCTTATTCAGTGCAAATATTGATACAGCATGGCTGTGAACAGCATGGTTGTGAGGTGGTCCTGGGGCCAGGTCTCTCTTCGGCTCTGCTCTGCTATGTTCCACCATGGTCACTGCATTCCACACCAGTCCAGTGATCACTCTGGTCATGTGAGACATCAATGTTTCAGTTCTAGCAGGGGGGAAAGCAATCTTGAGTCTAATGAGGAAAGTGCTTTGGAGCCAGTGGAGCTGACTTGTATGAACAGAATTCCCTGCCCCTGGTTTCTGATCACCCTCATGAAAATGAGGATGCCAAATCCTCATAGTTTGGTCCAAAAGGCACTGTCCTGACTGGTCTGAGTAGAGCCACTCTGATTGGTCAGAGCTGTGCATCCCTGATTGGATTCAGACTCCAGGAAATTCTTTATAAAGGCTCGCTCAGATGGCAGAAATGCAGTGCAGGAAGGCAGTTCAGTGAAGACAGGTTTCTCTGTGAGTGCAGTTTGCTACAAGAGGCCCTTGTGCAGAAATGGCTGCTAGGCTTTTTTTTTTTTTTGAGTCCTGTTAGCCACCAGAAGCTCTTCTTGGTCCTCAGACTTTACATAAATTAACATCTATTGAAAACTTTTTATGTGCTAACCATGTGGGGTATTGAAGTGGGAGTGGGTGGGAGTAGAGGTATGACATAGAAGCAAATTGCCTGATGATCTCTGCTTTGAAAAAGCTTCTGGTTAGCAAATACACAGCTTGCCCATGATAACACTAGGGAGTCAAATCTCTACCTGATGGTTAGCAACCAGAAAAGCATGTTGGAACCTCAATGGGATGAATAACAGATTCCCAGTATCAGTAGGATAAAGTCTAGAATGTCTCTATGCAAGGAAGATCCCTCACTCAATAAAAACCAAATATTAAGAATTCCAAGGTTTAAATCCAGTAGGAGAATTTCCATATGGGGATGAGTAACTAACCAAGTGGCCAGACTCTGACTCTCTGAACTTACCATTCCTGAAGCATCTTTTGCTTGAATTAGCACTGCAACAATCACCCTTGAGCCCCACAAGTGCTCTATGCCCTTTGTATAGTCTGACACTTTAGTTGTTTGAACCTTGATTTTTTTAATTTAAAGATTTTATTGATTTATTTTTAGACAGAGGGGAAGGTAGGAAGAGAGGGAAACATCAATATGTGGCTGCCTCTCACTCGTCCCCTACTAGGGTCCTGGCCCGCAACCCAGGCATGTGCCCTGACCGGGAATTGAACCAGCATGCCTTTGGTTCGCAGGCCAGCACTGAATCCACTGAGCCACACCAGCCAGGGCTATCCTCTGACACTAAACTCTTTTGGAACACTTAAGCTTTTCTTTCATTTGCTAGAAAAGAACAACTGAGGGGTACACATATTGTATTTAAAAAGCATAAACACAGGTGAACAAATTCCTAACCTCAGACCCTATAGTTTCCAGCTTTCTCCCTAACCTATTCCCAGGACTTCCAGTTCTGTTCTATGTAACTGATATATCTATCATCAAGGTCCAAGACTAAAAATCCTTTAGTCTCACAAAAACCTTACCTGAATTCCCAGTTTCCAAGCTTCTGACTTGTGTTTGCTTGAAGGTCATCATGGTAATACCTCCTATAAGAGTCTCCTCCTGGGCAAACATATCTTATAAGCATTGCCTCATATAAGTGTCACACAATGTTACATGCCATCAAAAAGTTATTTTGCAAATCAAAAGTACATACATTTATTATAATAAGCCAATAACCTTTTTGTTAAAACACACCTGGATGTAAACAAACTTCAAGACTTAAGTCTAAAACAAAGTGTAGCAATGCAATAAACACTGACAATATTCTGTCAATACAAAAGTATTTTAAAGTTTAAACAGACTCAGAATGTGTGGAACTATTTGCCATTAGCAAAATCACACACAAAAATTGCAACTTTTTTATCTGCAAACTCCAGTTTTATGCTGTATACTGCTAATTTTGCTAAATGGTTTTGACCCAGAAAGTTATTAGTTTTTTATTTAGCTCTACTTTGAACCAAAGACAATTCTGTGTAGATACAGTGATAGAAATTGTCAAACAGAAAATAAAGGAAAAACACATTTTTGAAAACTTGCATTTATGCTGTTTATTTACAATAATCATGTTAGCAAATTTGTGGTTTTTTATTCAATTCTTAATAATTTTATGCAAAGAGTAATGATGTGGGATATTATTTAGAGAGGTCACCTGAAACTTTTATCTTTTCCTTCTCTGTATTTCTCTTAATAGATTTTTTATCCATCTGTATTAATTGGTTAGATGACATGGAAATTGGCAGCTAAACTTAGCCAAGCAGTTACTATATCAAAGCCAAGCAGTTACTATATCAATTACATGATGAAAAATTATTGTAATGTCTTTATCTTTAAAGCTATTGAAGATCAGAGAGCTAGCATACTAACTCCTGGCATATTTATAGGCAACATCAGATAATGTAGACATATTTTAAATATCATATCAGATTCTGGTAAAACTGAACTCAAAGAGGTTTTGTGAAGTGTTGAAAACATGATTTTGTTACTTTATGTATTTTATTTTGAGAATTTTTCTTGTTTTTAAAGTATTTTACATGTGATATTTAAGTATAGTTGGTATACATCACAGAGTTTCAGGTGTAAAATATAGCAATATCTCATGTATATACCTTACAAAAGGATCATCACATTAAGTCTAGTAAAAGTCTCTCACCATGCAAACTTAGTACAATATTGTTGACTATATTCCCCTTTTTCACCTATTTCCCACCTTCCTCCCTTTTGGAAATCATTAATTTGATCTATTTCTATGATTCTGTTTTTGTTTTGTTCTGCTTATTCATGTTTTTGCATATTCTACACATGAGTGAAACTAAATGGTATTTGTCTTTCTCTTATTTCATTAAACACAATGGCCCCTAGGTCCATCCACATTGCTGCAATCAGAAAAAAAAAAATGTCATTTGAATTTTAAAAAAGATTTTATTTATTTATTCTTAGAGGGGAATGGAGAGAGAAAGAGAGGGAGAGAGATGTTGATGTGTGAGAGATACATCAATCGGTTACCTTTCACAAGCCCCCAACTAGTGACCTAGCCCATATCCCAACCATGTGCCCTGACTGCAAATGGAACCAGTGACTCTTTAGTTCACAGGCCAGCACTCAATCCACTAAGCCACACCAGCCAGGGCTCATTTCATTTTTTATTGTTACATAACATTCCATATATAGATAGATAGATGGACACATAGATAAAACATCATGTCTTTCTCCATTCATCTATCGATGAACATGTAGGTTTCTTGACTATTGTAAAGATGCTGTGACAAACATAGGGGAGAACATATCTTTTTGAATATGGGATTTTGGTTTATTCAGATAAATACCTAGAAGTAGAATTGCATGGTGTATGGTAGAGCTATTTTTAGATTTTTGAAGAATCTTCTTGTTTTTCATAGTGGCTGCACTTTCAAGTCCCATTAGTAGTGCACATAGGTTTCCTTTTCTCCACATTCTCACCATCAAGTTAGTTGTTGACTTTTAGATAACTGTCATCCTGGCTGATGTGAAGTGGTATCTCATTGTGGTTTTATTTGCATTTCCCGTAGTCATGTTGAGCATCTTTTCATGTATGATAATCATCTGTATGTTTTATTTGGACAAATGTTTCATGTCCTCTGCACATTTTTTTCATCAGATTATTTTGTTTGCAATGGAGTTGGATGAGTTACTTATATATTTTGGTTATTAACCCCTTATTAGATATATTATTTGCAAATATTTTCTCACATTCAGTTGGGCATCATTTGTTGTTTGTTTGTTTTTTTTTTTGATGGTTACTTTCATTGTGCAAAGACTTTGATGTAGTTCCGACTATTTGTTTTCTTGTTCTTATGCTCAAGGGGACACTTTCAAAAACATATTAATAAGACTGATATCAAATAATTTACTACCTAAGTTTTTTCATAGGAACTTTGTTTTGGATATTACATTTAGGCCTTTAATGCATTTTGAGTTTATTTTTGTATATGATCTGAGAGAATGGTTGTTTTATTTTTTGGCATGCATCTGTCCAGGTCTCCCAAGAAAACTTATTAAATAGATTGTCATTTTGAAATGGTGTTTTTGACTGCTTTGTCATACATTAATTGACCATGTAAGTGAGGGATTTGCTGGGGTGGGGCTCTGTATTTTCTTCTATTCATTGATATCTGTCTATGTGCTCATACCATACTGTTTTGATTATAGCTTTGCAGTATACTTTGAAGTCAGGAAGTATGATATGTCTAGCTTGGTTGGTTTTCTCCACATTGCTTTCTTTACTTGTGGTTAAAATTTATCCATAGGTATTTTACCTTCTTTATACAACTGTAAATGGTATTTTTATAATTTGTCCTGATTGTTCATTATTTGTATATACAAATATGGCAGATGTCCTGTACATCATGTTTCCTGCTACTTCACTGAATTCATTTATTCTATTAATTTTTCATGGATTCTTTAGGGTTTTCTATATATAGTAACATGTCATCTGTAAATAGTGACAATTTCGTAATTTCCACTTTAGATACTTTTCATTTATTTTTCTACTTTTAAAAGTATATTTTATTGATCATGCTATTACAGCTGTCCCATCTTCATCCCTTCACTCCCCTCCACCCTGCACACCCCCTCCCACCCACATTTTCCCCCTTTAGTTCATGTCCCTGTGTCATATTTATAAGTTCTTGGCTTCTACATTTCACATACTATTCTTACCCTCCCCTTGTCTATTTTCTACCTACCATCTATACTATTTATTCTCTGTACCTTTTCCCCCTCTCTCCCCCTCCCACTCCCCTGTTGATAATCCTCCATGTGATCTCCACTTCTGTGGTTCTGTTCCTGTTCTAGTTGTTTGCTTACTTTATTTTTGTTTTTGTTTTAGGTGTGGTTATTAATAATTGTTTGCTATCATTTTACCATACATATTTTTTGTCTTCTTTTTCTTAGGTAAGTCCCTTCAACATTTCATATAATAAGGACTTAGTGATGATCAACTCCTTGAACTTGACCTTATCTGAGAAGCACTTTATCTGCCCTTCCATTCTAAATGAAAGCTTTGCTGGATAGAGCAATCTGGGATGTAGGTCCTTGCCTTTCATGAATTGGAATACTTTCCAGCCCCTTCTTGCCTGTAAGGTCTCTTTTGAGAAATCAGCTGACAGTCTGATGGGAACTCCTTTGTAGGTCACTGTCTCCTTATCTCTTGCTGCTTCCAGGATTCTCTCCTTCATTTTAATCTTGGCTAATGTAATTATGATGTTCCTTGGTGTGTTCCTCCTTGGGTCCAACTTTTTTTGGACTCTCTGAGCTTCCTACAAGTCTGTTTCCTTTGCCAGATTGGAGGAGTTCTCCTTTATTATTTGTTCAAATATCTTTTCCACTTGTTACTGTTCCTCTTCTCCTTCTGGCACCCCTATAATTCAGATGTTGAAACGTTTAAAGATGTCCTCAAGGTTTCTAATCCTCTCCTCACTTTTCTGAATTCTTGTTTCTTCATTCTTTTCTGATTCGATGTTTCTTTCTTCCTTCTGGTCCATTCCATTGATTTGAGACCCAGTTTCCTTACCATCACTATTGGTTCCCTGTACCTTTTCCTTTATTTTACTTAGCATAGCCTTCATTTTTTCATCTAATTTGTGACCAAATTCAACCAATTCTGTGAGCATCCTGACTACCAGTGTTTTGAACTGTGCATCTGATAGGTTGGTTATCTCTTCATTTCTTAGTTGTATTTTTTGTGGAGTTTGATCTGTTCTTTCATTTAGGCCATTTTTTTTGTCTTGCTGTGTATGTTACATAGTGAGGGGCAGAGCCTTAGGTGTCCATCAGGGCAGGGCCATCCAGTTGCTGGGTTGTGATGCTACATGTGGGGCAGGGGTCAGAGAGGGAATAATGGTGCTTACTCCACTCTGCCACATTTCAATCACTTCCCCTGCTTCTCACAAGTAAATTGGGCCCTTCTGGTGCTGATTCCCATGTGGGTGGGTTTGTGTATGCTCTAACACCCTGTGGGTCTCTCCAATGAACTCTCCTGTGAGGCTGGGAGTTTCTCCTGGCACCTCAACCACCACAGGTGTTTTCAATATGTGTTTTGAGGCTATATTTGCCTGTGCTGGGACCCTGGGTTGTGTGGTCTGTCTCACTCCACAGTTTCACCTGGTTCATCTGCACGCGCATGTATGCAGCTGCCTTGCGCACTGCACTGTGCTCCACAATCCACCACCTCACTAGGTCTGCCAGCCATGGCCCTGCATGCTTGGGGTCCACCAGCCCCCACTGTGCTGCGAGTCCTCTTTCTCCAGTTGCCTGACACCACCCCTCATCCCGGTCTGGATGAATATGTCTTTCTTAACTCCTTGGTTGTCAGACTTCCATACAGTTCAATTTTCTGTTGGTACTGGCTGTTTTTTGTTCTTAAATTCTTGTCCTTCTTTTGGTTGTGTGAGGAGGCACAGTGTGTCTACCTATGCCTCCATCTTGGCCGGAGGTCCTGTTTTTCTTGTTCAATTGTTGTGGCTAGGAGTTTCAATACTGTACTGAATGAATAGTGGTAAGAGTGGGCATCCTTGTTTTGTTCCTAATATGAAAGAAAAGGCTTTCAACTTTTCACCATTAGTAGAATGTTAGATATATAATTTTTATATATAACCTTTATCATGTTGAAAAACTATATATATAATTTTTATATACAGCTTTCCCCTGCACACTGCTGGTGCCCCTTGAGCCACCTTCCCAGTGCCTGAGTCCAGAGGGAGCGAGTCTGAGTAGGTGAGTCTGTATGTGGGTTCTTTAAGAGGCACTGCTTGGGGCTCAAGCATTTCTTCCACTGACTCAATCCCTGCTGGTTTTTGCAGCCAGAAATTGTGGGGCTGGGACTCCTCAGTCCTGAGATATCCCTTCCAAATTTTTATCCACCACATGTGTGTGAGGGACCAGCCCATTCTATGCCTGCAACCCGCGCCAACCAGTCTGGTTGGATGTGGTTTCTTTAATTCCATAGTTGTGAGACTTCTATTCAGCTTGATTTCTGAAGGTTCTGAGTGATGGTTGTTTTATATTTTAGTTGTAATTTTGATCTAATTGTGCAAAGAGGCAAGCTATGTCTCCCTATACCACCATCTTGACTGGAAGCAAAAACTAACAATGCATTTTTAAATGTCCTGTAAACTTGGTTTCACAGGAGAATTCTACAAAGCATTTAAGGAAGAGCTATCCCCTATCCTTCATAGACTATTCCAAAAAATCCAAAAAGATGGAAGACTCCCAAACTCTTTTTATGAGGCCAACATCATCCTAATTCCAAAACCAGATAAAGACACAACAAAGAAAGAAAACTTCAGGCCAATATCGCTGATGAACATTGACACTAAAATCCTCAACAAAATACTGGCAAACCACATCCAACAATACATTAAAAAGATTATATACCATGACTAAGTGGGATTCATCACAGGGATGCAAGGATGATTCAATATTCACAAATCAGTAAATGTAATACATCACATAAACAAAATCAAAGACAAAAATCACATGATCATATCAACAGATGCAGAAAAACATTTAATAAGATACAGCACCCATTTATGATAAAAAACACTCAGCAAAGTGGGAATACAGTGAACATTCCTCAATATAGTAAAGACCATATATGAGACCTACAGCGAGCATCATACTCAATGGACAAAAACTAAAATCTTTTCCACTAAGATCAGGAACAAAACAAGGTTGTCCACTTTCACCACTTCTATTCAACATAGTACTGGAAGTTTTAGCCACTGTGATCAGACTAGAAAAGGAAATAAAAGGCATCTAAATCAGAAAGGAGGAAACAGAACTGTCACTGTTTGCAGATGACATGATAGTGTACGTAGAAAATCCCATAGACTCTACCAAAAAACTGCTTAAATGTCCTGTAAACTAATAAATATGTGAGGTACTTCTGAGGCAAAGCAGAAAATCTGAACTAATCAGGGTAAATTTGACTACAAAATGATCAGTTTAAATATTGAGGAGTTATAAATTTTTGGTTTCTTCAGACCTGTTATTTGTTCATTAAAACAACTGGGGGTTAGGATGGCAAAATTTGAATATTACTCTGTAGTTGACAGAATGATTTATTGCTCCATAGGCTATTCAAATATAGGGATTATGTATGTGCTCAAACACCTATTTAATTCTTGAGAAGGTCCAGCAGCAAATTAATACATTTTATTGGTACCAGATTTTAAGGAAGTTCCAGCAAATTTGAATTCCATTTAGATGCAATTTTATTGTTGTTTGTCAAACATTGTCAGTAATGTTGCATGAGTATATAAATGCATTACACTATACAATGGCCAAAACCAATTGTATTAAAACTTTTAGTTCATATGAACCCCTTATAGACCAGGGTCTTGATTTCTTTTTTGTATTCTTCTCCAGATGACTGACTGAGTAAATTATACCATGGAACAGGTGAGATAGCCATATAACCTAATAGGCTCAGCCACATACATACAACTTAATATTATACAATAATTATGATGTTCACATAATAACTATAAATAATAAGATGACAACTTCTGTATGGAGATTGGCAACCAATCAAATTGTCAAGGTTTAAGTATTCTGGAAAACAGATTGGGTTTGAATCCTCTGGACACATAACATACACAGATAGCAAAATTCACCATATGCTCATTATCTAGGTTGGTCAGGCCTGGCAGAGTAAAATAATAGTGACAGAAACCTTTTCCTTGAGAGTTTGGCCTGGTCTAATTTTGAGCCAATAGACCAAAGTTTGCAGCACATTAGTGAACTCATTTACAATGTCCATAAGTTTATGGGATTTTTTTCAATAAATACTCTATTTGGTGTGATCAATCCAGTGTTTTCCTGGATACTTTCCATGTTAAGCCTTAACAAAAAATTGGGCATTATCTTCTGATTTCTGCTTAGCATCCTTATTCTCACATTGCAACTTAAGTTAAATCCTGGAAGAAGCAAATTTGTATATATAATGAGAAGTGTAAGACCTTTAAAATCAGTCAAACCCAAAACTGGATTATAGTTTCACCATTTTAATGTAAGCCGTGAACATTTATTTTACTTGTATAGACTTTAGTTTCATTTTCATTAAAATGGGCTATCTTATGGAGTACTTAGTTATCATAAAATATGTAAATCTTCTAGCATAGTATCTTTTTCACACTGAATGTTCAATAAACAAATACTTTTCCTTTTTGTGGCCAAACTCAATCACACTGGTCTGTGGTTCTGATTAGCATTAAACAGTTCCCTGTAGGGGTCTGAACCCTAGACTTCATACTTTAAGAAGCTGTCAGGTAACCTGTTTCAAACAGACTGATTACTTAGCACAATGTTGTACTGTTTTGGTTCATCTTCCTTCCCTAGCCCACAATTCTTTTATTGTTATTCAATCACAATTGTCCCCATTTTCCATTATTCTCCTGTCCCCTACCCACTTCAACCCTCCCATTCAATCCTCCCCCTGTTGTACTTCTCCATGTATCCTTTATACATATTCCTTGACTTGACCCTTCCCCTATTCCCCCACCCGCCACTGGAAACCTGTGGAGTAAATGTTTGCAATGGCCCCCAGATAATTATTCCTTTAAAATAAGGATCACTGCTGCATAGTATTCCGTTGTGTAAATGTACCACAGTTTTTTGATCCACTCATCTACTGATGGACACTTAGGTTGTTTCCAGCACTTGGCTATTGTAAATTGTGCTGTTATGAACATTGGCATACATAGGTCCTTTTGAATTGGTACTTCAGGATTCTTGGGGTATAATCCCAGCAGTGAAATTGCCAGATCAAAAGACAGTTCCAGTTTTAGTTTTATGAGGAAATTCCATACTGTTTTCCATAGTGCCCAGCCCAGAAATTCTTAGCAAGCCTTGCATGCAAGCCCAGAAAGAATGTGAATAGGACTTACAGGCAGGAAAAAGAGCTCTGGCAGAGTCTCTTTTGATTCGTTTCCAGACCTAATACTTCAACTAATTCAACAAGCATTTCATAAGCTTCTACTTGGAGGTAGTTATCATGTTAGCCATAGAGGATATAAGGATTAACACAATCCAGTTCAGACCCTTACAGAGTCCCTAGACTCTTAAGAGATTAGAATAGTCTAGGTAGGAAAGAAATTCAAGAAGAAAATGGTAAGTGAAATGGTGGGGGAGTTGAGGGTTAGAAAAGGCTTCCTGGAGGTGAGGACTCTTGATTTTAAATTTGGACATGTTGGAGCAGCTGGGCAAAAGTACATGTGAGGATGAAGGGGGATTTTCCTTGGCCAACAGAACAGCATATGCAAAGTCTCAGAGTTGAGAAGTACACAGTGGAAGCATGCTTTCATGGAGCTGAGCCTAGGTTGCAGAAGAAGCAGGAAGACACACAACATAAAATAATAGGGGTTGAACTTTGAAGGGCCTGTGAAGTTTAGAGTTTTCATTGTAGTGAAAGAAAGCTGCAGCACTTATATAACACTAAATGCAATTCACTGTTCTAAATGTTTCATATGCATTAGCTTGTTTTAATGGTCATAACAACCCTATAATATAAATGCTATTATTGCTCCCATTTTTTAGAAGAGGGCACTGAGGAACTAATTAGACTTTAACTAATTTGCCTGAGGTCATACAGCTGTTGAACAAATTAAATAAGCCATGAGACTAAAGTGGCTCTAATGTCTTAGTAGCCTATGCAAGAAAATCAACACTAAGTCAGAGTCAATGCACTCAAATTCTAAGAAAAAAAAAAAAACTTAACTGATTACAACCAACCAAGCTTTCCCAAATAAGGCAACTGCTTAAGTAATAGATAATGAAAATAATTTCCATTTTGCTTCTATGCCTTTTAAATAAAAACCTCCCTTCTAGCTCCTGATGGTGAACCACTGCTAATCATCTTTTCTCTTGTGCTGCTTGTTCAAATTGACGTGTGCTCAAATAAACTCTTGAAAATGTTCATGTGCCTCAGTTTATCTTTCAAGAGGTTTGGTGTTAGAAATGTTACCTGAAGGACACCTCAAACAACCACTAGGGGCAACAAACAACCAAGCAGAGGGTTTCACCTTTGCACTTATTGCTTTCACACTGCACCTGAAGATCATGGGTAAGTCTGTCTTATATATCTGAGCTCCACAGCTTTTGTGTTATGAGTTCTCTTCTTTACTTGAGCATGAATTTCCTTTATTGAATGGGGTTATGATCTCTCTGACTTACCCAATAAAGTTCAACTGAGTTTAAAATAAACTTAACTGTGTCCAGTGTAAAGTCTGAGGTAGGTAAATTTTTTTCTTAAGAATAGGAAAGGAGCCCTGGCTGGTATAGCTCAGTGGATTGAGCATGGGCTGTGAACCAAAGGGTTGCCGGTTCAATTCCCCGTCAGGTCACATGCCTGGGTTGCAGGCCAGGTCTCCAGTAGGGGGTGTGTGAGAGGCAACCATACATTAATGTTTCTCTCTCTTTCTACCTCCCTTCTCCTCTAAAATAAGTTAAAAATTATATATATATATGAATAGGAAAGGAGAAAATGTGTTCCTTCAAGTCTAAAGAGTCTAGGTCTCCTTCATCTAGGACTCTAGCTAATTCTCGCCCCCACCAACATTTTATTGTAAAAATTCTAAAGCATGCAGAAGAAATGTTTTAAGACTTTTACAATGAGTACCCATATGTCTATCACCCAGACTTTACAATTAGTACTTTACTATATTTGCCTTATTATGTATCTCTGCACCCCTCTATTCAGCTATTACTCCCTCCTGTTTTTTGATATACTTTAAAGTTGCATTTCCCTTTATATTTCAGCATGTATATCACTAACAAGAATTCAATACTTGTTTTTCTTTTTGTCTTCTGAGGTTAAATTCACATGACTTTGACAAATGCATTCACAAACCTTTATCAAGATATGGAGCTTTACCACCACCTAGAAAGCTCTCTTATGTTTCTTTCTCATAGGGTTGCCAAATTTCACAATTAAAAATATAGGAAGCCAAGTTAAACTTGAATTTTAGTAAAACAATGAATACATCTTTAGCATAAAGTTTCAAATATTGCATAGGGTATACTTATACTAAAAAACTTCTGTTGCTCATCTGAAATTCAAAAAAATTTTGGTCCAGAACCTATGCTTGTCCAAAAGTTGGTTAACTTTCCCAAAGATAACCTTGAATTACAGTGGCTACAATGGGGAACTTTTAAAGTAGGTAGGCTTATCCATTTACAAGAGTGCAAAAGTAAAAAAAAAAAAAGAACAAAAACCCAAACAAACAGGTCCCAAATATCTCCCAAATTGAAATGCATTTATTATTGGTATTTAGAAAGTTCTAATTGAGTAAAAAATGTCCACTTTGAAGAATTCAGTACTGTCAGACATATTTATTATTTGTTCCAGTTGAAATCCAATAATAAGCTATTTGAAATTTTCTTTTTCTTCAAAAGGAGTTTTGTGGTCAGAAGTTGGTTGAATTGGAGACTGATATTCTGAGCCTGGTAAGAACTTTTCAAAAGCTTTATTTTCTCAGCTAAAATTGGACTATGCATCCAGAGGGCTATAAAACATTCTGAAGCATTTGTGGAACAATTTCTTAAAACATTCCAAAGATACAGAACTCTAAATATAGGACACAGAAATCTTTTGATTTCCATTTTAGTTGGAAATCTTCTCCCTCATATAAAGAGGAAAACCAAAGGTAATATAGTTAGATGGGTAGATTATCCTGTTGATATCATTCAGGCTGCAACCCAATTGTTTGAAAAATTGAAAACAACTAATTGGCCTTGTCTTACAAATTAAGTCTTTATAAAAACAGAAAAACATATCTAGAAGCAAGTCACAGGCCACCTATATTTTTTGAACCATCCCAAGGGAATAAAGCTACCAATTTCAGTGGAGGACATTAAATACTTCTACCTATTGCATCTTGGAATTGAAGTCATCAAGGAAAACACAACACAGTCAAGCACTGGATGGAACAAGGAGATATATATATATATACACACACATACAGAGTAAGATCAGCTTAAAGTGGGCACTTATGCCCCATGGCCAGCAGGCCTTGCTTGGTGACCAATGCCGGGCAATCAGTTCCCTAAACATTGAATGACATCACAAAGACATTCAAACTATAAAAGATGCTTTGACCTCAATATCTAAGAGCCTAACATCTAGTAATCTCAAATGGCTGCTGTCTGGAATCAGAAATTGAGTTAGAGTCTGCTTCAACTAATTACCCCTAGATTTTGGGTTGTTCGCTTTCATAGAAATGTCTTTTATTTAATACCCAATTACTGGCTAACTTTGGGACTCCACCTGCAACACTGCCTCATGACATGAGACACAACTGTTTAACTTAACTAACCCATTATCAATACTAAGACACAGACTATCTCCAAACTCAACTTTCAGAATAAAATGCTTCTTGGAGAAATTTCTAAGGTGGGAAATGAAGGGCATCAAAACATGCCACCCCAAAATGTTTCTGTGATGTAAGATTATTCTGAGTGGATAGTGATTTTGGATAACAAAACTACTTTAAAATACTTCTTGGCTGATAACTATTATCTCATGCTCTACCTGGATCAACATCTCTGGTATAGTAGGAAGTCAAATATGACAAACAACTGAGCCACTTGGCTGAAACAGGTTGAAGCCTCTTCAGGTACATTTTTAAAAAGATTTTATTATTTTATTTTAGAGAGGGGAGGGGAGGGGGAAAGAGGGAGAGAAACATCAATGTGTGGTTGCCTCTTGCATGCCCCCAAATGGTGACCTGGCCCGCAACCCAGGCATGTGCCCTGACTGGGACTCGAACCAGCAACATTTTGATTCACAGAAGGGCACTCAATGCACTGAGCCACACCAGCTAGGGCTTTACATTTTTTATTTATTTGATACCAACTTGTGTTGCTCATGGAGGCCCTAGCTAAGGAGCATATGTCAGTCTCTGGATATTATTCTCCTGATAGTCCTTACTGTAGTCTGTCTGGTATACTGTGTTTTCTCAAAAATCTTAAATACCTGTTTGTAGGTATTAGAAGTATGCCAGATAATTTCTCAGTGCTTGGAGAAACATAAACAAGATGAGCAACAAAATAAAGAGCAAAAGCAATTTTTCCATGGACCCGGCATCATAACCTATGTGTTTCTAAGTTAAGAACAAGTTAACCCTAATGGTGGCAGGGTAATGATATCAAATTTTTGGTCAAAGTCTTGTGCATGAGACAATGTCCAAAAGGGGAGAATTATTAAGGTAATTAAACAAGGAAGCCATTAAGCTGAGGTGGCTCTAATGCCTTGGTAGTTTATGCAAGGAAACCAAAACCTAAGCCAGAATTAGTGCAATTGAATGTGAGAAAACAAAACTTAAGAACTAATCACAAGCAGCAAACTAGGCTTTCCCAAATAAGGCAACTGCTTAAGTTATAGTCAAATTATTCCCTTGCTTTGCTTCTGCATTTCTATAAAAACCTCTCCTCTGGCTCCAGTCAGAACACTCCTAATGACCTGTGGTTTGGCATTGCCTGATTTGAAATGATATATGCTCAAATATACTCTCAAAATTTTAACATGCCCCAGCTCATATGTTAACACAACTGACATGTAGCTAATCTGAGATTTGAACCCAAAGAATGTGGCCACAGACTGTGCTCTTGACAAACATATGATAGAGAATATATATATATATATATTTAAAAAAGAGAAATTAGAGAAAGCAAATATGAGATTGGACATGATTAATGGAGCAGGCTCTCTCAAAAAGCAATATTGGAGCTCTGGTTGGTGTGGCTCACTGGGTTGAGTGCCAGCGAACCAAAGGGTTGCGGTTTGATTCCCAGTCAGGGCATATGCCTGAGTTGCAGGTCAGTTCTCCAGTAGGGGGCACATGAGAGGCAACCACACATTGAGGTTTCTCTCCCTCTTTCTCCCTCCCTTCCCCTCTCTCTAAAAATAAATAAATAAAAATTTTAAAAGAAAAGAAAGCAATAGTGGAGGTGTGAGGGGAAGTAAAGAGTAACATCAGGTCTTTCCTTACATCATTCATTCTGAGTGGATCTTTGCTTATTTTTTTTTCCTTGTGTGTATTTCACAAATACTTACTTAATAGAGCATTGGTTATTATTAGGAATCTTTACAAGAATATGTTTAAAACCGAAATAAGAGTAATTATATAGATTGATAGAATTATGCATATATTTGTATGTCATAGAATATATATAAATTATGATAAAAGTTCATATCATGAGGTTTAGAGCATATCAGTATTCTCTTCCATTTATTTTTTATTGAATTTATTGGGGTAAGATTGCTTAATAAAACCATGCAGATTTAAAGTGTACAACTCAATAAAACATCATCTGCATACTGCATCATGCCCTCATTGCCCAATGCAAAGCCTTTTTCAATCCCTATTAATGCACCCTTTGCCTATCTCTACCTCCTCCCATCCCCTTTTCCTCTGGCTGTCACCATACTGTTGTGTTTATGTGTATATATATATTGCTTAGTCCCTTCTTCTTTTTTCACCCAGCCCCCCACACTTCCTCCATTCTGACAGCTGTCAGTCTGCTTTATGTGTCTTTGCTTTTTTAATTTTTGAGTATACAACATCTGTTTTTCTTCATAATAAACTGCTTATATTTTGGGGGGTGTGGGGAGAATTACTTCCTCCCCAAAGTGTGTACTTGTATTTGCATTCTCTAGATAAACACAATCAATAAGCTATATATGGTATAGTTTCAGTCTAAATCGAGAAAATGGAGAACCAGCAAAACTGATGCTGTAAGTTCCAGTATGACTGCTGGAGAAGACTGATGGGTCATTTCAAAAGCTGTCAGGCCAAGAGTGAATTCTCCCTTACTCAAGAATCCCATAGATTGGATGATGCTTGCTCACATTAGATAAAACAATTTGCTTTACTCAGGGAATGAGTTTATATCTTAATTTCACCCAGAAACATCCTCACAGATACACCCACAATAAAGTTTAACCAAATATCTGGGCACCATGTGCCCCGGTCAAACTGACACAAAAAATTAACCATCACAGTAGTTTTGGCAGAAGGGTTATTACAAGTCCTCTTCTGCATTATGGAATTAACAAAGACCAGAAATTTTCCTTCTTCCACCTCTTTATAACCAGGGTATGGAATGTGAATTCAATTTATGGCCACCAGGTGCTCCCTCCTGGGACTTTAAATTGTGAACAAACTATGTAATGTAGTGAATGGTTGGTCATCATTCATAACCATAATGACAGAAGCAGAGTCAGCAACTCTGATCTACCGTGGCTGGAATATAGAGAATTGCTATGTTGTCTGGTTCTTGGTCCTCTGGAGTTTCCTTAGTGCCTGTTCCTACCCAAAACAGGTAAATTCTTTGAGGTCCCCATTCCACTCTCAACAACCTTCCAATAATTCCCATTTTACTTAAGCAAAAGGCATATTTTGATGCTTTCAAATAGGACTACATACACATTCATTAAAAAAATATCTATCAACCTGGCTAGTGTGGCTCAGTAGACTGAGTGACAGCCTGTGAACCAAAAGGTCACCAGTTCAATTCCCAGTCAGGGCACATGCCTGGGTTCTGGGCCAGGTCCCCATTTGGGGGCATATGAAAGGTGATTGATGTTTCTCTCATACAATGATGTTTCTCTCCCTTCTTTCCCCCCTCTCTAAAAATAAATAAATAAATAAACAAACAAAATAAATATTTTAAAAAATTGTTTGGAATTGGAAACAAAACTGCTTAGTGAAAAGTAGAAATAATATTGTCTAGTGCTTAGATTTCAGGTAAGAGTAATGGCCATTAATTTGTAATGATCCAATATCCAAGAAGTTTTTGCCAGCTTGAGTTTAGGACTAGAGAAGACAGTGTCATCTGAGCGTAGCATGAGGTTTTTGGGGATAAGTGCAATAGATGGATGAGGAAGAGAGTATAAGGTGGTATTGGCAAGATAGTGGATCAAGCAGGGAGCCAGGGGATCCAAGATAGATGGTAAAATAATCAAAGGAGGCCTACCACATTGCAGAAGGTAGAAAATAAAGTCAGGGGAAACAATGTTAACAGTGGAGAAGTGAAGTCTCAGTTAAAGCAGGATCTGAAAGAAAAACAAGAAATTAATTCTCAGGAACTCCATGGAAATAATCTAACTAGTTAATTAACAGATATAGGAAAACAAACTTCCACATTTTGTTGACAATTTTCAAGTATCACTTTAAAAGGACAATTAAAAGAGAATCTAGAAGAAATCAACACCTTTGTCATTCCAGTACTCCATACTCAGACAAAAACTCTTCTAACTACTCTTGTCTCTCGTTAAAAAACAAAACAAGCAAACAAAAACAATTATAACTCACTCATTCCAGTGCAACCTTCATGGAGCTTCTCCCCCCGTTCTTAGTGTTCTAATTTTGTTGATCCAATCCAGAGATTTAGATTTTTGCCTTCGCTCAACATGCTTACCAAGCTGTGGTAATGTCCTAGTTCTTTTTTGTTGAACAAAGCTGGTTAAGATGGCCAGTAATTAGGAGCACAACCATGTGGATCAGGTTCGTAGCTCAGAACTACATTTTCATTCAACCAAATTCTCACCACATCCCTGTGACAGATACAATCTTGTCAAATTGAGGATAACCTTAAGACTGTATGTTGACTGCACCTTGACAGATTTATTATTTTTATAGAGGGGATGGGAAGGAGAGAGGGAGAGAACATTAATGTGTGTTTGCCTCTTGAGAACCCCCTACTGGGGACTCAGCCTGTAGCCCAGGTAAGTGCCCTGATGGGAATCCAACTGGTGACTCTTCAGTTCACAGACTGGCACTCAATTCACTGAGCCGCACCAGTCAGGACTGGAGCTCTTTTTCAAAGAAGTTTATAGTAACACTATAACCACTTTTCTTTCATTATTTTTTTAAAAAACTTTTCATTTTGTTGCCCTTTCTCTTCTCCTTTCAGCACTCCTATGAGGTGGATGTTGGTATGTTTGAAGTTGTCCCAGAGGCTCCTTCTCTTATCCTCATTTCAACATTGTTTCAATTCAAATTGTTAAATGCTTCAACACTCAACTATTAATGCTGAGCTTCTCAGGGAGAAAAATCCACTTCTAACAAGTCAGAAAGTTCTAGACCTTCCTTACCTGGATGTCCTAAGGTTGAGTGTTGAGAGAAGCTGTCATTGCAACTCTGGGAACCCACATCCTTTGTATAAACCTGGCCTCACTAGGCAGGTCTTAAGCCAGGAGTAGAAATTATTTCCTGGCTCCATGGTGGCACAGGACCTATGCTGCCAACCCTATCATCCTCAGATGCTAAAAAGGGATCAGATACAAATGACTCAAGGACTCTGAACAGTCATGAATCAGCAGCTATAGGGCAAGGAGTTGGTGCATATACATAGATGCAAGGTCCCAAAGCCTGGGGGTGAGAATGATAGCACATTGGGAGTGTATTGTGGTGCTACAAGTGAGCATTAGTGTTAATTAGTTAAGAATTCTGCTTTTTATCTAGATAGGGAATTCCAATATTGTCTAGGTGTCTTACTAGTCTAGTCATTAAATACTCCTGAAGCTGTTTTTTACTCCTTAAAATGGGAATAATAATTGTATCAAGTGCTCAACAGAGCCACTTAGCATAAAATACACATTAAAGAATGTGAGATATGGTGAGTTCCGGCCAAGATGGAGGCATAGGCAGTCACATTGTGCCTCCTCGTGCAACCAAAACTAAAGACAACAAAAATTGAGAAACAAGAAACAACCAGAACAGAGAGAAATTAATTGAACAGAAGTCGGGCTCCAGTACATCCAGACTGGTAAGGAGCGGCAGAGTCGGAGGCCTGCGGAGAGGAGTCAAGGGGTCCCAGCTGGAAGAAACGCTGGCAGGCAGGTGTGGGCGCGCAGGGCACAGACGGCAACGGACGGACCGGTGGCGGACCCTGGGTGCGGGAGGCGACTAGCAGACCCAGTGAGGGACACAAGGCAGCTAGCTGTCCGCAGCCAGCCACATGTTTGCACACAAACTAAGCGAAAACGGGCAGCGAAAACGGGCAGCGCCGCTGGGTTTCAAAGCTTAAGAGCCCCGTCTGGGAGCTGAGGCCAGGAGAGTCTCTCTCAGCCTCACAGGAGACTTCTCGGGGAAGCCCACTGAGTCCAAGAAAGTGCACAAGGCCACCGCCTGGGAGCCAGCACAGGAAGGGCCCAATTTGCTTGTGGGAGGTAGTGGAGGGGACGGGAGTCCTAGAGAGAGTGGAGCAGGCACCATTGTTCCCTCTCAGACCCCGCCCCCACATACAACATCACAACCCAGCGACTGGGGTGCCCCGCCCTGGTGAACACCTAAGGCTCTGCCGCCCTTACAAAACAGCTGCAACCAACCAAAAGAAAATAAAAAAGATGGCTCAAATATATTTGAAAGCCCCAGAACCAATTTTTTTAAGTGACCAAGAGATTGCCGAATTACCAAATGCACAGTTCAAAGCACTGGTGATCAGGATGCTCACAGAATTGGTTGACTTTGGACATAAATTAGATGAACAAATGCAGGCTATGATAAGAGAAATGAAGGAAAACGCACAGGGAAACAATAGTGAGGGGAAGAAAACTGGGACTCAAATCAATGGAGTGGACCAGAAGGAAGAAAGGAACAACCAAACAGAAAAGAATGAAGGAACAAGAATTCAAAAAACTGAGGAGAGGCTTAGGGACCTTCAGGACACCTTTAAACATTCCAACATCCGAATTATAGGGGTACCAGAAGGGGAAGAGGAAAAGCAACAAATTGAGAACTTATTTAAACAGATATTAAAGGAAAACTTCCCCAATCTGGCAAGGGAAATAGACTTTCAGGAAGTCCAGGAAGCTCAAAGAGTCCCAAAGAGGTTGGACCCAAGGAGGAACACGCCAAGGC
>PVIA01012213.1:0-39184 GCA_004024845.1 Tonatia bakeri
GGCAGGAAGTGGCCAGAGGAGAGAGAAGAGGGAATTTCAGGGGAAAAGGGGAAGGGTTTGCAGGAACAAAGTTAAAAGACACATGGATAAAACTAGGGGGAGGGTGGTAACGGGAGGGAAGATGGGAGGGGGATGGGTGGGCTTGATTGGGAGTAAAGGGGAGAAAAATGTACTTAAACAATCATTAAAATAAAATAAAAAATAAAAAAAAAGATCTTATGGAAAATATTTTTTTTTTTAGTTTTTGCCCATTAAGTATGATGTTGGCTGTGGGACTTACATGTTTATTAATATACAATATCATAATCTCTATTATCAGCTTAAATAAAGTCTTGTTAAGGCAATAAAAAAAAACAAAAGTACCAACATTCTTGCTGAGCAACTAATCATGCATATTTTGTGTGAATTTTTTCAATACAGTTGCTTTTTCCCTTATATTTACCTGAGATCAGTACTTTAAGAAACTCAGATGGAAGAGGAAGGGATTCAGGAAGAGCTCATTTTGGAGCTTGTGGCATTTCAAGGAGGGCAGGAATGAGAAAGAGTTCCAAGATGGGGAGCCTTGGGAGATCATAGGAGCTCATGAGGTTATAGGATTCATATGGGGTAGGGAAAAGAGGATATGATGAAATAGGGAAGGGGTCAGAGAAGCAAAAAAAATCCAAAATTTACATTTAGGCTGGTCTTTTGCATTAAAGTATTTTTGTTTTGTGTTAGTGTAGGTAATTGTGAGCTCCAGTCTGTTAGATTTCTGGGAGTGATTACAGGTGATTTATCATGTTATTGCAATTCCCAGCTTATGTTCAGGCACCATCAGGAGAAGCACTGTGGGTTCAGAATCCACTCTGCCAGACTAATAGTTATAACAAGAGCTCACTCGTTATACCAGAGTAACCAGTTATGCCAGACTAAGCTCATTTCCTTTGTTGATAAGGTTATCAGCCTGGTAGGTATCAGCAGAATAGAGACCTGTGAGCCCAGTACAGTTAAGTGGATTTGTAATTGGCTGAACAGTTACATGCAAGGACTGATGATTAATGAATCTGTGTCAACTTTAAGGGAGGTCTCTAGTCATTTGCTGTAGAGTCTCAGTCAATATTTTTAGTAATGACTTGGATGAATTACAGAACAAACCGATCAAACATGCTAAGGGGGTTGGACAAGATCTGGATTTAGAAAGTTCTTAGCAGACTAAACTGATGTCTCAGATATAACAAGAAGGGACTTAACAGGGAGAAATCGGGAAGTCTCCTAGTTGGTCCTAAAAAGCCAACTGTGTGAAGAGGCTGGAGGTGACTTGGCATAATATGAGCACAATTGAGGGTGACTTACCCTGAAGCAGGAGCATGATGTTCCTATGGGAGCAAGAGTTCTGCCTGGCTCCCTGCTTCATGGGCAATACCTGAAGAGTGTGGCTTGTTCTGGGCACTGTCCTTGCAGAGCAACTGGGACAAAGTGAAACGTGTCCAGAGGTAGGAACCAGGCCATGAGGGGACCTGAAGCTATTGTGCAGTAGAGAAGACAGCTGAAGGATATCTAGCCTGGAAATGAGAGGGCCTAAAGTCAGGCCAGCTTGTTTTAATAAATTTCAGGCTGGTAAGGTAGAAGGTGAGTTAGATATGTTCTGGTGGTTTCAAAGGATAAAATGAAATGGTGAGTGGAAGTTTCAGCTCCCACCTAAATTATAAAATTTAGGAACCCTTTTAACAATGAAGAAAGCAGGAATGCTTAGCTGTAAGACCATAGGCTTAGGAGTTTGCCTTGGTTTCAAACTCAGATGTGTCACCGATCAGCTGTGCTTTTGGGCAAGTTTACCTTTTACTCTTATTTTCATGAGGTAACTGAGATACTAAAGCACCTAGCTTATGGTCTACTACACATAGAAAATCAGTAAATGAGAGCTAATTTTATGATGTTTGTTATAGCTTCTTAAAAGTTTAAACAGTGGCCTCAGGTGGAAGTGAGTTTGAGCATACCTGAAATAACAAAGAAGGGATTTTATGTGTCTTTTGTGGTAGTGATGATGGAGGGGAGGTTGGTCAGTAGGACCTGTTTAATTCTGGCATTTGATGTCTTTTAGACAAAATGAAGTGTGTTCCCCAGCAGATGAAAGAATAAGGAGTATGCTTCATATCTCTATTTCCTTTCAGATTTGTTCCCAGAACAGCTCAGTTTTGTGATTTATAGTGACAAAGTGTTTTTCCCCTCAAACTATGTACATTTAAAACTTGACCTATGGCCAGTTATAAAGTATAATTCATAACCTTAATAATGGCATCTTTTTATTGAGTTCAGATTATAGGCTAGGCAGAGTGCTAATTATATTCCATATATCTTTTTAACTTTTTAATGTAATGATATAGGAATATTATATAATAAATATTATGTATCATTTTAATATAACATGAGATATTATAAAATAAATCTCATTTCACAGGAACATTGAGAATGAAATAATTAATTTTAACTGGAGGATTAGGAAAGGCTTGTTGGAGAAAGTGGCATTTGAGTTGGGTTTTAAAGGATGAGTAAGACTTTAATTGATGGGAGTTAGTGGGGGTAAGGCCTTCCAGGCTGGGAAATGGCTTAAACAAAAGCACCAAAGTATTAGTGGAGATGATGAGCCATCTTCACAGAGTAGATTCTGCTTTTTTTTTATGGACACCATCATCCTTACCATCATTTATGATTGTTTGGTAATATGAAATTATAGGAGTGAATTTGTTGTCAAGTAATTGTTACCCCGTGCTGAAGTGATTTTTATTTGTCAATTTTATTATTAAAGTAGGTAGAATGCCTAAAATGTGTGCAGAGCCCTGAGGTCTGAGGCAGGTTATTCAGGTTGATTGGGGTGAGAGCTTCAAGCAACAAGAGCTACACAGCATGAAAAAAGGTCTCTAATTCCACACTGAATGTAGGCCTTTTCCATCTGCCCAGGAGGTGCTTTCATGGTTTTGAGGTCATTTCTAGTTGGTTTAAGTCCACCATCATGAAGGGGTTCTGTGAATGGGAATCTACTGATGATCAAGCGTAGAGGCCCTTCACCGTTATTTTCACACATTCTTTTATCTGCTGGACAAGGCCTAGGAAGAGGAGAATGACCAGAGGCCAACGGCAGGTCATAAGGGAGCAAAAGTCAAAGCCAGGTGGTTTCCCATGGATGGAAGGGAAAAAAAACCCAACACTTCTTTCATACACCCTAGTCTATTTGCTCTCAGCAAACTAGGCCTTTTTGGACCAAATGCATCTAGCTTCCAGACCAACCTTAGGTAGGGCGGTACGGTGCTTAAGGAGCAGCCCTAGCCCAAATTTACTGTAGTTGATCTTTCAGTGACAAAGGGCAGGATCAATGATGATTCCAGAATTTTCAGACTGATGGCACTCAGGAACAGAAATCAAATTGAGGGAGGTATTAGGGTTCTTGCCTTGAAGCTGCTTTTGCATAGCAAGTGCTCTAATTTTGTTTAGAGTGTATAGCACAAACAAAGCAATGCTTTTAAAATAAGCTTTTTGTAAAATGAGCATTTATAAAATGACCATTGTACATATCAATGGGAGATGTGCTGATGCAGATTAATGAGAATGAGCTTTAAGCCATCCCTTAACAGATGGACCATGCAGAATCTAGGGCACAGAATTAATGTCTGGGATCATTTTGGGATTAGCTTCAGACTGAAATGGGATTTAGGGGTTGAAATCCAGTGTCCTCAGTTGGAGAAAATGTTTAGTCTTCTCTGGAGAACTGGAGAACTAAAAAATTCAATCAGAAGCCCAACTGAAGAGGAGCTGCAATTTAGGAAAGAATTCAGGGGCCCAGGACTCAGCCTCACTATTCCCTCTCTAAGTCAGAGTATTGGGCCCATGTCTTCACTCAGCATTTACTCCTTGTTAATTTACTCCTTGAACATCTACTTCTTAGACATGGGGAACTATATTGGGTGCTAGAAATAGACACATTAAGATACTGTTCTCAAAGAGCTGTAGGTTCAGGGACAGAGTGGTCAAACAAAGTAGCAAATTGAGGTGTGCATTAAGAACTGGGTATGCAAGAGCAAGAAGGTAAAATTACTTAACTCAAGAGTAATAACAACAGTCACCATTTATTGGGCACTTATCCTGTTTCAGGCCCAGTACTAAAACCTTTGGACATATAATCTTGCTTACTCTTGACAATGATCCCAAGAGGTAGCTATTTTGTACCCATTTTACTGACAGACTCTGTAACTTGTTCAAAGTGACATAGCTAGACTCCAATGTTTATATTTGGAACCACCAGACTAACAGCCTTGGATTTGTTCTAGGAAATAGGGCAGGGTTAAGAATGAAGGGAGAATGGTTACTTAGGGGGCTGGACTATAATAGGTGATGCATATTTATCCACTATAGTTTTTCATTTTTAATTTTTTTATTGTTGTTCAATTACAGTTGACTACATTTTCTACTCACCACTCCCCCCAGCCCAGCCAACCCACCTCCCTCCCTTGCTTCCACCTACCCCCTTGGTTTTGTCCATATGTCCTTTATAGTAGTTCCTGAAAACCTTTCCCCCTATTGTCCGCTCCCCACTCTCGTCTGGCTACTGTTAGATTGTTACTAATTTTAGTGCCTCTGGTTTTATTTTGTTTGCTTTTTTCTTTTGTTGATTATGTTCCAGTTAAAGGACAGATCAAATGGTATTTGTCCCTCACTGCCTGACTTATTTCACTTAGCATAATGCTCTCCAGTTCCATCCATGCTGTCTCAAAAGGTAGGAGCTCCTTCTTTCTATCTGCTGTGTAGTATTCCATTGTGTAAATGTACCATTGTTTTTTGATCCACTCATTTACTGATGGGCACTTAGGTTTCTTCCAGCACTTGGCTATTGTAAATTGTGCTGCTATGAACATCGGGGTGCATAGGTTCTTCTGGATTGGCGTTTCAGGGTTCTTAGGATATAATCCCAGCAGTGGAATTGCTGGGTCAAAAGGCAGTTCCATTTTTAGTTTTCTGGTAAAATTCCATACTTTTTTCCACAATGCTGCACCAGTCTGCATTCTCACATTACATTAGGGTTCCCTTTTCTCCATATATTCTCCAACACGTTTTTAGGATGATTTGCTTAGGATGGCCATTCTCACTGGTGTGAGGTGGTATCTCATTGTGGTTTTAATTTCTCTCTCTGATGGCTAGTGATGCTCAGCATCTTTTCATATGTCTCCAGGTCCTCTGTATTTCCTCCTTGGAGAAGTGTCTGTTCAAGTCCTTTGCCCCTTTTTTTTTTTTGTCTTCCTGGAGTAGAATTCTCTGAGTTCTTTATGTATTTGGAGATTAAACCTTTGTCCAAGGTATCATTGCAATATATTTTCCCATACAGTTGGTTCTCTTTTCATATTATTGTTGTTTTCTTTAGGTGTGCAGAAGCTTTTTATTTTGATGAGATCTCATTAGTTTATTCTTTCCTTTATGTCCCTTGCTTTAGGGGACATATCAGTGAAGATGTTGCTGCGTGGAATGTCTGAGATTTCCCTGCAGGTATTTTCCTCTAGGACTTTTATGGTGTCATGACTTATATTTAAATCTTTTGTCCACATTGAATTTATTTTTGTGTATGGTGTAAGTTGGTGATCAAGTTTTATCTTTTTGCATGCAGCTGTCCTCATCTCCCACCACCATTTGTTGAAGAGGTTATTTTTATTCCATTTTATGCTTCTGCCACCTTTGTCAAATATTAACTGATCACGTAGACTTGAGTTTATTTCTGAGCTCTCTGTTCTGTTCCATTGATCTGTGTGTCTGTTCTTATGCTAGTACCAGGCTGTTTTGATTACAGTGGCCTTGTAATACAGTTTGATATCAGGTATTGTGATCCCTCTTGCTTTGTTCTTCTTTCTCAAAATTGCTGCAGCTATTCAGAGCTGTTTATGGTTCTATATAAATTTTTGAAGTGTTTGTTCTATAACCATGAAATATGTCATTGGTACTTTAATAGAGGTTGCACTGGATCTATAAATTACTTTGGGTAGTATGGACATTTTGACCATGTTAATTCTTCCAATCCATAAGCATGGTACATGCTTCCATTTGTTTGTATCTTCCTTAATTTCTTTCTTCAGTGTTGTGTAGTTTACAGAGTACAGGTCTTTTACCTCTTTGGTTAGGTTTATTCCTAGGTATTTTACTTTTCTCTTTGCTATATCAAATGGGATTTTTTCTCTGATTTCTGCTTCTGATATTTCATCATCGGTGCACAAAAATGCCTTTGATTTCTGAATATTGCCTTTGTATCCCACTGTTTTGCCAAAGTCATTTATTAGACTGAGTAGTTTTTTTGGTGGAGTCTATAGGCTTTTCTATGTACATTGTCATGTCATCTGCCAACAATGACAGCTTTGCTTCCTTCTTTCCAATTTGGATGCCTTTTATTTCCTTTTCTTGTCTGATTGCTGTGGTAGGACTTCCAATACTATGTTGAATAGGAGTGGTGAAAATGGGCATCCTTGTGTTGTTCCTGATCTTAGTCAAAAAGATTTTAGTTCTTGCCCATTGAGTATGATGTTGGTTGTAGGTCTCTCATATATGGCATTTATTATTTTGAGGATTTCTCCCTCTATTTCCATGTTGCAAATTATTTTTATCATAAATGGGTGTATACCTTATCAAATGCTTTTCCCACATCTATTGATATGATCATGTGATTTTTGTGTTTTGTTTTGTTTATGTGATGTATTATATTTATTGATGTGCAAATATTGTACCATCTTTGCATCCTTGAGATTAATCCCACTTGATCATGGTATATGATCTTTTTAACATATTGCTGGGTGTGGTTTGCCAATATTTTGTTGATGATTTTAGCATGTATATTCATCAGCAATATTGGCCTGAAGTTTTCTTTCTTCATTGTGTCTTTATCTGGTTTTGGGATTAGGATGATGCTGGCTTCATAAAAAGAGTTTGGGAGTCTTCCATCATTTTGGATTTTTTGGAATAGTCTGTGAGTAATAGGGGTTAGCTCTTCCTTAAATGCTTTGTAGAATTCTCCTGTGACACCATCTGCTCCAGGGCTTTTGCTTGTTGAAAGTTTTTTGATTATTGCTTCAATTTTGTCAGCTGTTATTGGTCTGTTCAGGCTCTCTGCTTCTTCTTCATTGAGTTTTGGAAGATTATATTTTTCTAGAAATGTGTCCATTTCATCTACGATTTCAAACTTCTTGGCATATAGTTCATCATAGTAATTTCTTACAATCCTTTTTATTTCTGTGGTATCAGTTTTAATCTCTCCTCTTTCCTTTCTGATTGTGTTTATTTGGGTCCTCTTTCTTTTTTTCTTGATTTGTCTGCTTAAAGGCTTGTCAATTTTCTTTATCTTTACAATGAACCAGCTCCAGATCCTTAGTATTGTGCTTCTAGTCTCTATGTCATTTAATTCTGCTCAGATCTTTGTTATTTTCTTACTTCTACTTTTTGTTGGGGACCACCCTGCCTGGTTTCAGAAGCTGTAACCCCCTCATGATTAAGGCTGAGTGAGTGACCTTTGAACCAGAAGCCACTAAGGAGACAAAGTTTATCTCCCTGGCAGGGGCGCTGCTTCTGCTTCTTTATTTTACCCTGCCTGGCCCCCAATGCTTGATTAGTTAGCCAATGATGGGTAAAATTCCCCAAGGGGGAATGACATAAGACAGGCATGAACATGGGGAGGCCCCAGTGAAGGACTTGGGGGGCTATAGCAAAAGGGGTTGATGGACCCTCATCCCTTGGCTTTGACATAGCCTGAGTCCTCATTCTGTCTGCTAGAAGTCTCCTAATCTCTTGGCTGCCTTACTTCCCCAGACTGACTGAAGCCTGAAACAATGCCTTAAGCCTGAAACAATGCTGGGGGTGGGTGCAGCCCTGTGCTGGAAAGGGCGGGTTCCCTAGGGCTATCAGGACTAAGAAAGAATATGTAAAAACCCATGAAACCTGCTTTGTTTAGAATGCTCTCAATTAAATAATGAGGGTCCAAGCAGGAAGTAAGTTTGTTCCCCAAAGTTTTGTAGCCCTTTAGCTAACAGACCCTGACTCAGAATAAGCCCTCCTAGTTCTTTGTATGCTATCTGTTGTTTGATCCTTACTGCCTGATAATGATTAATGAGGTTTACCTGTATTACTGTGCAAAATTAACCCAATAAAAGCACATTAAGGAAAAGGCTCTGGGCCCTTCTCCTTTGAGAGATTGGCCATCTTTTCTCCCCAAGCAGCTCATGTGTTGGTAGACTTGCTCTCCTCTGTGGTGGCCGGGAGGAGAACTTGTTCTGGTCTGTCTTTGTTGTTGTTCCTCAGATTCTTGTAGGCATAGGGTTAGGATGTTTATTTGAAATGTTTCTATCTTTTTTAGGTAGGCCTGTATCACTATGAACTTCCCTCTCAAGACTGCCTTTGCTGCGTCCCATAAATTTTGGGTTGTTGTGAGTTTATTTTCATTTGTTTCCAGAAACTTGTTTTATTTCTTCCTTGATCTCATTCTTGACCCATTCATTGTTTAATAGCATTCTACTGAATCTCCATGTTTGAGTGTTTGGGGTTTTTTCCCTTGAGGTTGGTTTCTAGTTTGTCCTTTGTGGTTAGAGAAACTGCTTGATATGATTTCAATTTTCTTGAATTTGTTGAGGCTTGCTTTGTGTCCTATCATGTGGTTTATCTTTGAAAATATTCCATGTGCATTGGAAAAGAATGTGTATTTGTCTTCTTTGGGATGAAAGTCTCTATATATATCAGTTAAGTCCATTTGATCTAGGCCATTCTTCAATGCCACAATACCCTTGTTGATATTTTCTTTGGAAGATCTATCCATTTTTGTCAGTGGGGTGTTGAAATCCCCTAGTATAATTGTGTTGCTGTCAATATGTTTCTTGAAGTCCTCCAACGTTTTCTTTATGTATTTGTGTGCTCCCATGTTGGGTGCATATTTATTTACATTGCTTATGTCTTCTTGATGGATCTTCCCTTGAGCCCTATGAAGTGACCTTCTGGGTCTCTTTTTGTGGCTCTTTTTTGAAGTCCATTTTCTCTGATATGAGTATTGCTACCCTGTTTTTTTTTTTCCCCTGTCCATTTGCTTGGAATATTTGTTTCCAGCCCTTTACTTTCAGTCTGTGTAGGTCTTTTGTTCTGAGGTAGGTCTCTTTAAGGCAGCATATGTGTGGGTCATGATTTCTTATCCATTCAGCTATTTTATGTCTTTTGATTCAGGCATTTAATCCACTTACATTTAAGGTTATTATTGATTACCATTTTTTTGTATCTGTGTTCTTCTCTCACTGTTTTTCTTCCTGTATTTTTTTAAATTTTAATTTAATTTTTACTTCAATTGTTGTTCAAGTACAGTTTTCTGCCTTTTACCCCTTCTTCCTGTTCTTAAAGCAGACCCTTTCACATCTCTTGTAGAGCTCATTTGGAGGAGGTGTATTCTTTGAGGCTTCTTATGTCTGGGAAGCTCCTTATTTGGCCTTCCATTTTAATTGAGAGCCATGCTGGATAAAGTAGTCTTGGTTGCAGGCCTCTGGTTTTCATTACTTGAAATATTTCTTGCCATTCTCTTGTGGCTTGAAGCATTTCCATTGAGAATTTAGCTGCTAGTCTTATTGGGGCTCCCTTGTATGTTACTTCCTGTTTCTCTCTTGCTGTTTTTAAGATTCTCTGTTTGTCTTGGAATGTTGCCATTTTAATTATGATGTGTCTTGAAGTGGACCTCTTTGGGTTCCTCTTAATTGGTACTCTGTGTTTCCTAGATTTGTGTGACTTTTTCTCTCATCAAATTAGGGATGTTTTCCATCATTACTTTTTCAAGCAGATTTTCTATCCCTTGCTCTTTTTCTTCTCTTTCTGGTATCCCTATTATATGGATATTATCACATTTCCTGTTGTTCTGAATTTCTTTTAACCTCTCTTCATTCTTTCTGAGCTTCATTTTCTTTTCTTGCTCTTTCTGGGTGTCTTTTTTTCTATCTTGTCCTCCAGCTTACTGATCCGATCCTCTGCTTCCTCTAGCCTGCTTTTGATTTGTTCTACTGTGTTCTTCAGTTCAGAAATTATATTCTTCACTTCCTCTTGGCACTTGTTGATAGTTCCTATTTCCTTTTTCTTGTTGATATAGTTTGCAGTGACTTCATTGTAGTTTCCCTATAGTTTTTGGTAATTCTCTGTGAACTCATTGAGCTTCCTGATAACCACTGCTTTTAACTCAGTATCTGATAGTGACTTGCCTCTATTTCATTTAGCATTCTTTCTGAGGCTTCCTCCTTTCCTTTCATTTGGGGGTTGTTTCTTTCTCCTCCCATTGTTTGTGAGACTCTTCTTGTTAGCCTCAGCTTCTTAAATTGATCTGTTCTGACTTTCTGGATTTGTGGTGTGAATCTCTATGGTCGAAGACCTGTGAGATTCAGTGGTGCAGTCTCCTTGATCTCCTGAGCTCGTTGGTCTTGGGCTGTCATTTATGTTGGCTCTCTGTATGTCTTTGGGTTTTGATTGTTGGGTCTTTTTTTTTGGTGGGTCCTTCCCACCAGCTGGTTAGCTGAGGGTCACTCCATCCACCATGTCTTGTATTCTGTAATGTAGGTGTGGACAGGTTGTGTTGAAGCTGATTCTTCTGTCTGTATGAGGTTTTGAGGCTTCTCTCTTACTATCATTCAGTTGTTTGTTCTGGGTAATTTTTCCACCATTTAGTTGTATTTCCAGGTCGGTCCTGGGTTGAGGTTAGTGTGGCTTCCACTTCTTCTGTCACCTTCTTCTGTTGTTATCTGTTGATGGTTTCTTTGTTGGTGGGTTTCCTCTTCCAGCAGGTATACTGGTGTTCACAGCTCCCACCTATGCTTTTTTGTGATCAATTGATGGTGGAAGGCAAAATGGTTTAAGACAGTGGCAGTATATTCTATGATATTTAAAGTAGCAACCCATGGAGAAGAGATAGGAAGTCCTTTTTGTATGTATAGTGTTAACTGTGATATTTCACCGAACTAGCCACTTTTTAGAAAGGGTGGAAAAAAGATTAGACTCTTGTTAGGGGCAGAGAAGGATTCTGAGTTGAATGTAGAAAGCAGTGAGCTTGTGGGAGATCAGATTATGAGGTAAAGTGAGAGTAAGGGATACAAAATAGGTGTAGTATGTAGGAGAATAGAGTTAACTACAACAGTAATAAAGTATAGGAAACAGTGAAGTGAGCTAATATCCAGGAGGGGTGCTGTGTAGTATTTACAATTGCATGGAACAGCAATTGTTTACAATAGTAATGGAGCAACCATAATATGACAGAATCTATGTGATCTGAATAACAATAGGAAGTACAGGACCTAGAGTAGTGTGCTATTGGAACAGAAGTGAAGTGAAAGACAGAAAATTAAAAATACACTATGAGTGAGAGAACAAGGGAAACCAGTCAAACAATGCAATTAAACAAACCAAGTGAAGAAGACTAAACAGAAAGAAGATAAATACAAAAATAGTAATAAAATAAAAGATGTAAGAATTATGAAAATAATAATAATACAAATATGCAATAATTTTCAAGTTCTCTGTAATAGCAAAGTGAAATTTTTCTCACTGTCTCAGTTGTTGGGATGACCCCTCTTTGTGTCTAACTCTGGTCCTTTCACAGCTCCAAGGTTTATTGTCTCCTTTGTGGGAATTTAAAAAGAAAAAGAAAAGAAGGAAGAAGGTATAAAAAAAAGAAAGGAAGTAAGGAAGAAGGAATAAAAAAAGAAAGAAGGAAAGAAAGAAAGAAGGGATTAAAAAAAAAGCCCACAAAAAAGAGTCTCTTGCTGGCTTCAAACTGGCCAAGCCATTTCTGTTGGCCTTCCTGGCTGTAGCTGGCTGGGGGGGATTGCTTTCGATTTTCTCCCTTTCTGAGCCATACCCTTCGCAGTTGCCCAGCCTCCAACCCAGTTCCTCAGTTTGCTGCAGGGCTTCCAGTGTCCTTCTGTGCCCAGCCTACACCTTCAGTCCACCAGTTGCACTGTTCTTGTGGTACACCAATTAGGGGCAACTCACACACTACCTTCTCACTCTTTGCTGTCCTAGATGCTAGGGACTCTCAGTGTCCCTTCAGGGTAGTTCAGCCCCACCCCACCCCTGAGTTAGGTCTTTCTGGGGATTGCTGACTCCCTGATCCCTGCTGCTTTCCTCTGTGGGGGTGTCTCTGCCTTCCTCTTAGAGAGCCAGTGGGCCCTGCAGGGTGGGGGTGCCACTGTGGCTGCTGCTGTGGGTGTGGGTATGCGCCTCCTCTGCTGCTGACCCCAAGGCACAGGGATTGGATGCAAGGTGCCTCTGGGTGGCAGGGTCAGGCATGCACCATCCCCCGGGCTGTGGGTCGAGTGCACATCCTCTGACACCACAGCACAGCAGATGGGTGGGGGTAGGGGCTCAGGAGGCGGAGGAGGCTGCTGCAGGAGAATTCCCGAAACAGCTGTTGAGTGTTTCTTTTTCTCTTTTTCTTTAAAAAAAAATTCCTCCTATTCAAGTCTGCCACTCCAAAGAAGCTCCTGGCCTCTCACACAGCCCAACTCTCCAGCCAGACTGGGGACTATCCGGGTCAGGGTCTGTCACTGCCCAACTCTTCCCAGCCAGCATCCACAGTCTCAGTGGGTGCATACCACCCCTGTGTGTTTGTCACTTTGTCCTTATTCCCCACCCCCTTCGACTTCAAGCATCTTGGTCCCTCCTGGTGCTGCTCAAACTTTGTTTGGCAGGGGAGGGAGCCATTGACCTGGCTCTCTCCCATGAACCCTGTGGCAGAGCAGGCAGGTGCCAGGCCTGGGGCTGCAGCTGCCCTGGTCCCTGCACTGGTCCCAGGAACCTTATTTTCCTGAAGCACTCTCCTTACCATCTGATTTTTCAATGTCCTCTACAATTTTTGGACTCCAATCTTCATATATGCTAGGATACCATTGGCTGTTCACTCTGTTCCTCAGAAGATCGGTTGGGTGTTTTCCACTCCCACCTATCTCGCCACCATCTTCCCATATCCACTATAATTTTTAGCTCCCTAAGAGTTTATTCTGATAAGGAGAGGTAAGATCTTGGGCACTTGTAGAGGTGGAAGATGGGGACAACCAGTGACACTGAGGAAAAGATATAGGGGGAAAAAGAGTTTGAGGCACATTTTGCAGCTTATATAATTTTTTCAAGGGCTGCCCCTGGGTAGATAAGACTTGTCAAGCAACTAGAAATAATTGAAGAATTGAACCAGCTGAGATGGCAACCATTGTGCTTCTTAGTCTAGTCAAGCTGCCATTCCACCTGAGGAAGAGAAAGCAGCTGTAGGGAACTCTTTGTGGATTTGAGGATTAGCTCTATGAAGGATGATGCTAACCAAAGGGAGTCGACCACACAGATAACCCAGCTGAACTTCAAGGTCAAATTTATTAGGGCCCTGACCGGTGTGGCTCAGTTGGGTGTTATCCTGCAAAGCAAAGGGTCACTGGCTGGATTCCCAGTCAGGGTAACTGATTGATATTTTTCTCCCACATCAATGTTTCTTTCCCTCTCTTCCTCCTTCACTTCCTCTTGCTCAAAAACAAAAATCTTTAAAAAATTTATTAGTTAGGCAATTATGTCTTTCACTGAATGAGTATCTTCTAGTTGAGTTGTTTCTTGAAAGGCACAGTCCTTGCCCTCAAGCACTTTATCTCTGAGATAGTAGAAAAGGTAGGGAAATAGCCGGTCTTTTTGCCTTGGACAAGGAATGTAAGAAGTAAGACAAAAATAAGTGATAGCATTAAATCACCAAAGCAAAATAGTAATAAAGCAATTTGACTTATTTCTCAACCTTACATCTATGTTTCTATTTTTAGAGCATTTCCCCCTTCATTCCCATTAGTTGAACACTAAGCACTTTCCAGGTGTCTTGGCTCAATAACACAGAGTACATGTTACAATGTCTGTGGGTCTGAGGAAATGGCAGCACACACAGCCAAGGACCAAAATGTTCCAGGCTGCTTGGCAAAGCCACATCAACCCATGGACAGTGATGATGATATAGTAGTATTCATTGTTGGTAACTGACTCTAACAGTTCTTAGTGATTGGTAAATGAGGAAGGTATATCTGTGATGACTCTGCTGTCTCATACAGTTCCAATGTCAATCAAAGACTTCTCTATTTTTGCTGAATTTTCTTTCTTTTGATATAATTTCATTCTTCAAAAAGATAGTTCTTTGAATATACAACTGAATGTGAGTTAATTATTTTGCCTTTGAAAGCCTTTCCACATTTATAAGTTAGTACATGTGAAGGGAAAAAAAGACCCCCAATCATCCATATTATGAAGCTGTGTGTTCCAATCTTTGTTTTTTTGAAAATATGGTTATGGGACAGTTAGGAATCAAAAATTTTTTTTTCACCTATAAGAGGCAGTTTCTTGCCAGAAATGGAGTTTCAGCCAGACCACCAGAAGTCAGGAACATAATCTACAAGTTTTGGTATGCTAGCTCCCCAAAGAAAGATTTGGGGTTATAGGCAGTTGAGAGAAGTTGGGAAGAGAACTAATATCCATGGAGCATCTCCCTTGTCCATGGTTCTGGCCAAGTGCTCCCCACACAACCTCATCTAATGTTCATCACTGTTCTCTGAGGTAAGCATCGCTAACCCAATCTGTAGGTAAACACCCTGAGGCCGACCATTAGTGCCCCTTAAAAAGACCAAACAGTGAATTTTTTAAGTTCATTTTTTTACAAGGTATATCTATAAAGAGACACTTTCCTAGCAGAAGAAAAAAAAATAAGGGAAAGATTTGTTTGCTTAGAAGAAGGAAGACCTTCTCAGCTCTGCTCCATTAAATCTACAGGTGATGAGTCATTTGGCTTGATGACAGCCTTGAAAATGACCTTATACTTGCACCTTATTCACAGCAGAAAGGTAGCTTTGAATCTCCTCCAGGGCTTCCGTATCTTAAGTGTGAGTTATTTGAGGTACCTGTGGACCTAGCATGATAAATCTTTCCTGAAAGCTTCTGCTTTAACTCAAAAGAAACTAAATAAAAGCCTCCAGAGTGCCATTGTGTACTATCTATACCGTTTCAAAGGAATCCCAAGTGGAGGATGCAATATACTGTTTTAATTACAAAGGAATAATAGCCTAGAATAAAGGAGTTTTAACAAAGAAGAAATGAGTCTCACAAAATGAGTAATTGTTATTATTGGTTTTATTCAGGGCCAGACCTCAGTAAGACTGGAACAGAGGCCAACTTGTACTTGAATACCATTCTTCCCTATCCCATACATTTTCTTCTTCTCTGGGCATTGTTTCTTTCCTTCTTTTTTTCATAATTCTCCCTACGGGAAGCTTTTTTTCCTTCCTACTGACAGGAAAGCTGGGGTTAAATGTATTTATACAAAAGTAATAGGGATGTAATGTGTTACTTCTCCCAGAGGTATTTACATTTTAAAACTTTGGCCCAGAGAGGACAATATTGAATGTACAGGAACAAGTCACCAGGGGTGGACTTGCAGGCCTTCAAAGGGAGAATTTCAAGAGAAACTTTTAGAGACAAGGATACCAAGGAATAAGAGGAGGAACAATAATATTTTCTTACTTATTTTCATTACACAAGGAAAATGGACTAAAATAAGGTAGTGAGTAAGATGAATTTTTCTGATTTCCCCATACCATGTACATGAAAGTACCTGTTGACCTTGCTTCTATATAAGGATGGCCCTGGTTTTATTTACTGCTTCCTAAATCAAAATGACTCATTTAAGAAGTGGCTTAACTCAACTCAAGTAATTTCAGCTGGTGGGGATATAAATTCACCATAGTGTGCTGCTACAAAGGAGTAAAACATGATCTTTACCTCCAGGGAGTTTATAAACCCCCTGGGAGATGGAGAGGATTTTCCTCCATGACACAGTGGAATAATATTTCATTATTGAAAGCCATCTGAAACTTTAAAGCAATCTTCTATCTATTTCCTTGACCTTTTTGTAGCAAGATTGCCATCTCTAATATACTGTATAACATATTTGAGCCTCTACTTATTGTTATTAATTTGCTGAGTGACAAATGCTCTTACTAAGAAGTTTATGGTATTCCTTTCTCTGCAACAAATCAATTTAATACCATCAACAGTTCTCTTTATTCTATGGTGTAATATTGTGGTTTATAACAAGAAATATATATTTAGTCCTTTTATTTTTGACCCAGAGATTCTAAAATCCCTGGGGTTCCCTAAGTAATAAGAGCTATAAAGTTGTCTTGTTATTCATAATAAGCCTCTTTCAACCACAGCAAAGTTTATGTTAATAAAGTTACTTTTGGAAAACCCCTAAAGATGGGGCTGGGGAACCAACCAGGTGATGAGAGGTTTGGGACTTTCACTTCCACTCTGTTACCTCAGGAGAGGAGAGAGAGACTGGAGATTGAATCAATCACTAATGACCAATGATTTAATTAATCATGCCTACATTAAGAATGGGGTACAGAGAGCTTCCCTGATGGTGAATATGTGGATGTATGGGGCAGTTGGAGTGCCTCCAGAGAGCATGGAAGTCTCTGCCGCTTTCCATATACCTTGCCCTATACCTTCGTTAAAAGATAAACTGAGGCATATTCAAATTTTTAAGAGTTAATTTGAGCAAACATTGATTTGAATCAGGCAGCAGCAAGCCAGAAGTGGTTAGAAGCACACCAGTGGTTAGGTTGGTTTTAGGCAATAGGAGCAAGCTTTTTATAGAGAAGCTCTAGGTAGTGTCATAATTTAAAATATATATATATTATATTTTATATATATTATATTTTATATATATTATATTTTATATATATATTTCAATATATATATATATATTGATGAAATGGGGGAAGAGGAGGCAGAGAGAGAAAGAGAGATTTGTTGTTCTGATGGTGTCAGGATCGAGTTAAATTATACGATACCCAGCAAGTATCATTTACTCAACATTTTCAGCTGCAGCTGCCTCTGTTCCCTCTCCCAGTTCAAGCTCTACAAGGACGATTCAAGTGAGAACCCAAGGCTCCTGTTTACTTAAGAAGGGAAGTGAGACATTGTGACCCTACTTAACAAGAATAGCAGCAACAGCAGTCACTGTTATTTGAGGTTATTTAGATCAGTGGATAGGGACTGAGTGACTGATGAGCCTCTGGAGAGTCCTGAGATTCTAAAATAACTTTAATACCATCCAGTTTCTCCGTGAGGTACTGTGAAGGTCAAGAAATCCTCCCACATCAACCTGGAGGGGTAAAGTGGAGAATATTTATTTATATGTAACCAAGATTTTGACCTAAGTTCCTAAGACATTAAGCAATCATAAATAATTTTTTTAAAAAGAAATTCTTAAGTGTAGAGGATGTGTTGAGCTTTGTACAAAGGCAAAACTGACAGTGAGAACAAGTAAGAACTATGCATTTGAGGCATCCACCTGAATCAGTTGAGGTCACTGATCTCATGGAAATAGGATATTCACCATACAGCTGGGATGTTTGCTATCATTTTAGAGCTGAGTTTCTCAAAATATGATTCATAGCCCACCTGTATCAGAATCATCTGGCAAGCTAGTTAAAAATGTAGATTCCTGCATTGAGGCCCAGTTAGGTTGCTTTCAGCTGCAAATACATAAGAGAAAACACAACTGCTTAATTCAGAGGCTCAATAACTTCTTCAAAGAACTCCATTCTATTTTTCTTCCCCTATGTCAGCTGTGTCCTCAGGTTAGTTTCACTCATGCTAGGAAGATGGCTTCTAAGTGCAGTCACAGGATATCCAGCAGAAGGAATGATTCTTTAAATGAGTCATTCTAGCAGCCTCCTTGCCACGGTTGGTTTCATGGGCATGATAGCTGTGCAATCACATAGGGCTCTGTGCTCAGAAAGGCCTTGTACTTGGTTTAATATTTGTTTAAGAATGTCACCATCTCAGAATTCTTAGTAATTTTACCTTTGAACTTGTGTTTTGTAAGTAAAGTCTGATGGGACAAAGGCACCTGCATATGAGCAGAGGAGATATGTGTCTCTGCCCTTCCTTGACATTCTGTTCTCATAAAACATTTACAATGTCCCATGGGCACAAATGGGTGGGAGTTCAGAATTTATCAAAGCCCAAAGCTAGTACAAGGTAAGAATGTTGGGAAAACCATCAGTTTTAACACTGTTGGTAGAATATATGCACATCAAAAACTAAAATAGCCCTGACAGAGTAGCTCATTTGGTTAGAGCATCATCTCAATGGCCAAGGCTGTGGTTTTGATCCCTAGTCAGGGGACATACAAGAATCAACCAGTGAATGCATAGATAAGTGGAACAATAAACTGATGTTTTTCTCTTTCTCCCTCTCTCTCTAAAAAATTTAATAAAAATTTAAAAAATGTAAAATAGTTGAATTTTGTATAGCATTTCTACTGTTCTGGTAAGAACAAAATACATGTGTGTTACATAATATAAATTGTGTGATTTTTGTGATTGTGCATATAAGTTATATTTGCATTTAAAGCCACAATATAAAGATAAACAATAAACTTCATGCTAATAATTTAAAATTTCATTTTTCTTTCCTTAGAAAGACAGTAAACAGTAAAATAAAACAAAAACAAACATAATCCCCCCAAAAAACTATGGCAAGGTTAGAGAGAGACCACAGAAGAAAGTAAAAAGATTTATATTTTAGTACCTTTAATGGCAGAGGGTTTTTTTGTTTTGCTTTTTGAACAAGGGGCTCTGTATTTCCACTTTTCATTGGGACTCACAAATTACACAGCCAAAATTGCTTCCAGCAGACTTTCTATGTTTCCTTGACCATAATTATTACTGGAAAGGGGAATGGGTTTACTATGATTGGCATAGTGAATGAAGAAATTTGCCATGAGGAGAAGGAGGATTATTAGAACAAAATCAGGATTCTGTTAGGAAGGAGGTAAAGAAATGCATGATTGTTGGGTAGTGCAATGGGCTGAGTGTTTCCCCCACCCCAAGTTTCTATGTTGAGACCCTAATCCTAATGTAATGATTTTTATAGGCATCTGGGAGGTGATTAGGTCACAAGGCTGGAGCCCTCATCAATAGGATTAGTGCCCTTCTAAGATGACTGAGAGCTAACCACTCTTTCTGCCACTTGAGGATGCAAAGACAAGTAAGCTGTCCGTAACCTGGAAGAGGACTCTCACCAGAACCTGAGCATGCTTGCACTGCGATCTCTGACTTTCAGCCTCCAGAACTCTAAGAAATAAATTCCTGTTGCTGAGAAGCCACCTAGTTCATGGTATTTTGTTATAGCAGCTAAAACTAACACAGATGGGCAAGCAACAGTGTATGCTTCACCTGAGTATTTACAATTTTAAAGCACTGAAGGAAATTCCCAAAAAGGTGAAAATGTTTCCACATCCTGTTTAGCTGAGAAAGAGCTAAATGGTAGATGGTGTTTCCTTAGCACATTGGATTTAAGGATTTCTCTTTGATTTCTAAGCATCTTTGGGACTAACTGAAAACACTTTGAAAAAAAAAACTTCTCCCTTAGAGGTTAGGATTATGAAGACTGACAATTCAGTGGATGAATTTTTGCCTTTTAGACACTACATCTAAAGTTGAAGTAAGTGGCACTAGAATAATAGGCCTTATTTGTATAGTGTGGGCCAACCAACCAGGCTTTTCAGATGTGGAGAGCTGAGCCTCAGAACATTTAGAGTGTGTTTCTGTGAGGATTTATCTCCTTCTATTAAAATACACTTCTGTTAGGAAAACTGCAGATTTTACCTAATGTGCCAGTCAACTGTTCCAACTTCTTCAGTTCTACACGTTGGGGTGGCTAGAGGTGTTATAATGTTACTGAAAGGAACCCCAGGTTCGTTATGTCCACCACCCATAGGAAAGATGTCTCTCAATGCCAGAGATTTGTGAAAAGGAAAGGAAATGTTTATTTAATACTATACAAACTTAAAGTAGTGACCTAATGCCTTCATCAAGATTCCAAAGTCCCTTAAAACACCCACAAACACGCACAGTCCTTCCTTCCCCCTTTTCCCAGTCTGGGGTACCATATCTCAGGAAAAGAAATAGAAGTCCGTGTCTCAGGCAGCCTCCAGTTTTTCTCAGTAATCCATCTTGGCTGGTAGACCTCCCTTGGTTCCCGGCATCATCAGCTGTGTCGCCAGGATCTCTGCTAAGGCTGGGTGATGATTCTCCCTACTAATGCTGCGGGGCTCCCTACTAATGCTGTGGGGCTCCCCACTCTGGCAAAGCCACGAGGTTCTCCACTGCTTCAGCCATGTGGTCCTCTCTCCCCAACAGCCACAGGAATCCCCACCCAGCCAAAACCGAGTGGTTCTCTCTGCACAATGGCCGTGTCTGGGTTTTAAATCCCCCTGCCAACCTTCCTCTGCAGCCCCATTTCCGACTCCTCCCACACTTGGCCACACTTGCCATAAATCTCACATCCTTCCAGCTTTACTGGGCTGCTATCATGGGTCTGGGCAGGTGTGGCCCCATGTCATGGAGCCAATCTTCTCCGAACTCCCATGCAGGCCCTGTAACTCAGGGGACTTGCTCCCCAGTCACGTCTTGTGGGGAGGGGAGTCCCTTTCCATCCCCCTGACCCAGAGCATGGCCACATCTATTTAGCATATCTAAGTGACCAACCAAAGGCTATAGGTATGTTAAATGGCCATGCCATGGATTAGCTGCAAAGCTGTTGCTGTACAAAACAGTCCTGCCTGTTTTTGCTCCCTGTGTCCCTTCCCCCAACTCACACCTGTGGGGGAAGGGGTAAAGACATCTTATATGTCTTTCTAATATTTCCTGGACCCCATTTCAAGTACCTATTTGGGGTCCCCCATCTTGGCTGCACCCTGTAACAGTTGTCATTAATTTTAATATCCCTACTGCCCTACCTTCACAATTATTGAACTCTTGCCTATGACACCTTCTGCTGCTAATAAGTCTCCAAAACCAAACTGCCAGCAATTTAAGGTCTGATTGTGTACTTTATGGGAAAGGATTTCTAGTCAACTTTCTTACTGTGCAGATAAAGCAACTGAAGCCCTGAGCAGAAAATGATCTAAATAGGGTAATACTGCAAGTTAGGAGAAGAATTCAGGTGTCTTATGTTACTTTTTGGCTGTCTTCTCCAATCTCTTTCTGCCAGCCTCAGTGCTGAATCTTTCAGAACCAACTCAGAAAACACCAATAAGGACAATGTGACTGGGTTGGATTTCCTTAACTTCTTTCTCTTCCTTCCTGGGCAATGTATTCAACCTCAAAAATCATTCTCTTTTTTGTCTCCTTTCTTTCACTCATCCTCTGCATTCAGTTTCCCCATCTCCTAGCCTGTCACTTAATTCCTGTTGGGAGGAAACTGTTGTCTGTTTTTAAAAATCCCTTGATAGACTTGTGGGTAGAAGGCTAGATCCTAGGGTTGGCAGGAAACAAGGAAACCACAGAGATGCTAATTAGCTCTGCATAGAAAATAAATGGGGAACCAGGCATGGGGGAGAAGTAGGGGAAGAGAAGAGAGGCCTAAGGAGGGGTTAAACAATTTAGATGAAAAAGACCCAAGTTGCTGGAAAATTGCAAGGGGGCCTTTCAAAAAATTGTTTTGTTCTTGGTCAGCTACAGTTGTCCTCATTCCCCACCCCCATTACTCTCCCCTGCCCTAACCAATACCTGCTCCCAAAGACAGACCCACCCCATTGTCCTTGTCCATGGGTCCTTTGTGCATGTTCTCCTTTCTTCCCCCATTATCGCCCTACTCCGTCTCCTCTGGTCACTATCAGTTCTTTATTTCCATGTCTCTGGTTCTTCTTTACTCATTTGTTTTGTTAATTAGGTTCCACTTATAAGTGAGATCTTATGTTATTTGTCTTTTACTGCCTGATTTATTTCACTTAGCATAATGCTTTCCAGTTCCATCCATGCTGTTGAAAAGGGTAGGAGCTCCTTCTTTCTGCTGTGTAGTATCCATTCCATTGTGTAAATGTACAAGTTTTTTTATTTAGTCATTTACTGATGAATACTTAGGTTGGTTCTAGCACTTGACTATTATAAATAACGCTGCTATGAACATAGGGGTTCATAGGTTCTTTTGAATTGACATTTCAGGATTCTTGAAGTATAATCCCAGAAGTGGAATCATTGGGTCAAAAGGCAGTTCCATTTTAGTTTTTTGAGGAAACTCCATACTGTTTTTAACAGTGGCTACACCAGTCTGCATTCTCACTAACAGTGCACTATGGTTCCCTTTTCTCTACAACCTTGCTGGCACTTGTTTGTTGATTTGTTGACAACCATTCTGAATGGTGAGACCAGCAGTATCTCATGGTGTGTGTGTGTTTTTTTCCCCCAGAAAATGAATACTTTTCTCTTTATTTTTATTTTTGCCTTAAATAAATTACTTTACTTTCTCAATATTCACATTTGGTGAGAACAATTTGCATGGGATTACAACTAGTAGAATATGGAAGAAATGAAGGAGTCACTTAAAAATATATAAATACTTGGAGATTGATACTTCATTTCTTTTTGTTGTTGTTGTTTGTTTTTTTTACAGAGATTGCTCAGGTTATATCATTATTACATTTGCTGCTAAAAGTTTACTGAGTATCAAGCAATAATATCCTCATTTTTTTCATTTTTTAAATTTTATTGTTCAACTACAGTTTTCTGCCTTTACCCCCTACCATTCCCCCCACCCAGGTCATCCCTACCTCTCTCCCCTGATTCCAACCCCCTTGGTTTTGTCCATGTGTCCTTTATAGTTGTTCCTGAAAACCCTTCAACCTTTTCATCCCATTATCCCCTCCCACCTCCTCTCTGGTTACTGTCATTTTGTTCTTAATTTCCACGTCTCTGGTTATATTTTGCTTGCTTGTTCATTTTGTTGATTAGGTTCTTGTTAAAGGTGAGATCATATGGTATTTGTCTTTCACTGCCTGACTTATTTCACTTAGCATAATGCTCTCCAGTTCCATCCATGCTGTCCCAAAGGGTGGGAGCTCCTTTCTTTCTTCTGTGTAGTATTCCATTGTGTAAATGTACCATGTTTTTTGATCCACTCATTTACCAATGGGTACTTAGGTTTCTTCCAGCACTTGGCTATTGTAAGTTGTGCTGCTCTGAACACTCGGGTGCATAAGTTCTTTTGGATTGGTGTTTCAGGGTTTCTAGGATATAATCCCAGCAGTGGAATTGCCAGATCAGAAGGCAGCTACATTTTTAGTTTTCTGGTGAAATTCCATACTATTTTCCACAGTGGCTGCACCAATCTGCATTCCCACCAACAGTGCACTAGGGTTCCCTTTTCTCCACAACCTTGACAGCACTTGTTTGCTTATTTGTTTATGATGGTCATTCTCACTGGTGTGAAGTGGTATCACATTGTGGTTTTAATTTGCATCCCTCTGATGGCTAGGGATGCTGAGCAGCATCTTTTCAGATGTCTGTGGACCCTTTGTATGTCCTCTTTGGAGAAGTGTCTGTTCAAGTCTTTTGCCCATTTTTTAATTAGTTATTTTGTCTTCCTAGAGTAGAGTCAGTGAGTTCTTTATATATTTTGGAGATCAAACCCTTGTCTGAGGTATCATCGGCAAATATGTTTCCCCATATTATTGGTTCTCTTTTAATTTTTATGCTGTTTTCTTTAGGTGTGTAGAAGCTCTTTATTTTGATGAGATCCCATTTGTATATTTTTTTCTTTATGTCCCTTGCTTATCAGTGGGACATATCAGTGAAAATATTGCTGCATGGAATATCCAAGGTTTTCCTGCCTGTGTTCTTCTCTAGGACTTTTATGGTGTCACAACTTATACTTAAATCTTTGTCCACATTGAATTTATTTTTGTGTATGGTGTAAGTTGGTGATCAAGTTTCATTTTTTTGCATGCAGCTGTTCAGATTTTTCAAGACCATTTGTTGAAGAGGCTATTTTTACTCCATTTTATGCTTCTGCCCCTTTTGTCAAATATTAATTGACCATAGAGACTTGTGTTTATTTCTGGGCTCTCTCTTCTGTTCCATTGATCTGTGTGTCTGTTCTTATGCCAATACCAGGCTGTTTTGATTACAGTGACCTTGTAATACAGTTTGATATCAGGTATTGTGATCCCTCCTACTTTGCTCTTCTTTCTCAAAATTGCTGCAGCTATTCAGGGTCATTTATGAGTCCATATGAATTTTTGAAGTGGTTGTTTTATATATGCCATGTGAAATATGCCATCAATACTTTAATAGGTATTGCATTGAATCTATAAATTGCTTTGGGTAATATGGACATTTTGATTATTTTAATTCTTCCAATCCATGAACATGGTATAGGCTTCCATTTGTTTGTGTCTTTCTTAATATCTTTCTTCAGTGTTGCGTATTTTTCTGAGTACAGGTCTTTTACCTCCTTGGTTAGGTTTATTCCTAGGTATTTTACTTTTCTCGTTGTTATATCAAGTGGGACTTTTTTCCTGATTTCTGCTTCTGATATTCATTGTTGATATACAAAAATGCCTCTGATTTCTGAATATTGCCTTTGTATCCCACTGTTTTGTCAAATTCATTTATTAGGTTGGGCAGCTTTTTGGTGGAGTCTATAGGATTTTCTATGTACATTGTTATGTCATCTGCAAACAATGACAGTTTTGCTTCCTCCTTTCCAATATGGATGCCTTTTATTTCTTTTTTTGGTCTGATTGCTGTGGTAGGACTTCCAACACTATGCTGAAAAGGAGTGATGAAAGCGGATATCCTTGTGTTGTTCCAGATCTTAGTGGAAAAGCTTTCAGTTTTTGCCCATTGAGTATGATGTTGTCTGTAGGTCTCTCATATATGGCCTTTATCATGTTGAGGAATGCTCCCTCTACTCCCACTTTGCTGAGTGTTTTAATCACAAATGGGTGTGTACATTATCAAATGTTTTTCCCACATCTATTGATATGATCATGTGATTTTTGTGTTTTGTTTTGTTTATGTGATGTATTACATTTACTGATTTGCAAATATTGAACCATCCTTGCATCCCTGAGATGACTCCCACCTGATCATGGGGTATGATCTATGTAATATATTGCTGGTGTGGTTTACCAATATTTTGTTGATTATTTTAGCATTTATGTTCATCAACAATATTGGCCTATAGATTTCTTTCTTGTTGTATCTTTATCTGGTTTTGGAATAAGGATGAGCCAATCTCATAAAAAGAGTTTGAGAGGTTTCACAGATGGACCTTTTAAAGACACAGACTTTTTAATATTAGATTTTAATTTGTTTGTGTTCTGCAAGGTAAACCCATCCTCCATTTTCTTGAAAATATCAGCAAAAGCCTTGTTAGATTTTTTAGGGTTGTAACTAATTAAGGAAGGGATTTCATTTCTGGGTTAGAAAAAATGCACTGCAAGGTGAGTTGATTAACTGAAGTAATTCCAGAACCAGAGGAGACCTCCCAAAATTTAATTGCTCAAAGAAAGTACAGACATTTTGGGGAGAGCATTGAAATTTCCACAGAATATGTTTAGAGATTCAAACCAATGTTTTCAGGATGTCATGTGGCAAGGTGCCTGCTGCAGGTATTTTTGGGTTATGTTAGATTTTTATTGTATTTATACATAATATCAAATCCACTTTCTCAGCCTTCTAATTTTGCATCATCCTATAAAACCAGCCTCTACACAGAATCCTCCTGCTGAAGTTAGGGTATTATTGGTGTAGTCTTAGAAATAGGTAATTCCTAAGGGCATCCCATTTTTCCAGAACCTCAAATGCTTTTCTGACCCACTATTCAAACTCTGAATCTCCCAGGGCCTTGCTCAATCTCCTCTGTGAAGGTTTGGCCCCCTCCGATGCACAGAATTTCTTTGTTTCTGGCTGCTTGTTGCTCTTACTCTTCAAACCCATGAGGTCCCCTTTTGTTTTTGTTTTTAATAGACTTCAATTTTTCAGAACAGTTTTAGGTTTACAGCAAAATTAAGAGGAAGGTACAGCTATTTCTCACATACCTCCTGTTCCCAAACATGCATTTGTTACAGTAGATGAACCTATATCAACATGTCATTGTCACCCAAAGTTCATAGTTTACAATAGGATTCATTGTTAGTATTGTACATTTCTATGGAATTGGGCAAATGTATAATGGCATGTATTTTTTTCCACAGCTCTAATTTTATTTTCCAGGATTTTTTTCTTTAAGTCAATGGTAAGAATTGTTCTTTTAAGAAATATATTTTATTGATTATGCTATTATAGTTGTCCTGTTTTCCCTCCTTCACTCCCCTCTGCCCTGCACACCCCCTCCCACCCATGTTTCCCCGCTTTAGTTCATGTCCATGGGTTGTACATATAGGTTCTCTGGCTTCTACATTTCCCATACTATTTTTACCCTCCCCCTGTCTATTTTCTACCTACCATCTATGCTACTTATTCTCTGTACCTTTTCCTCCTCTCTCCCCCTTCCACACCCCTGTTGATAATCCTCCATGTGATCTCCATTTCTGTGGTTCTGTTCCTATTCTAGTTGTTTGCTTAGTTTCTTTTTGTTTTTGTTTTAGGTGTGGTTTTAACTATTGTGAGTTTGCTGTCATTTTACTGTACATGTTTTTTTTTTAAATCTTATTTTTCCTAGCTTTGCTGGATAGAGCAATCTTGGATGTAGGTCTTTGCCTTTCAAGACTTGGAATACTTCTTTCCAGCCCCTTCTTGCCTGTAAGGACTCTTTTGAGAAATCAGCTGACAGTCTTATGGGAACTCCTTTGTAGGTAACTCTCTCCTTTTCTCTTGCTGCTTTTAAGAGTGTCTCCTTATTTTTTTAATCTTGGGTAATGTAATATGATGTGCCTTGGTGTGTTTCTGCTTGGGTCCAACTTCTTTGGGACTCTCTGGGCTTCCTGGACTTCCTGCAAGTCTATTTTCTTTGCCAGATTGGGGAAGTTCTTCTTCATTATTTGTTCAAATAAGTGTTCAATTTGTTGCTCTTCCTCTTCTCCTTCTGGTACCCCTATAATTTGGATGTTGGAACCCTGAAAGATGTCCTGGAGGTTCCTAAGCCTCTCCTCATTTTTTTGAATTCTTATTTCTTCATTCTTTTCTGGTTGGATGTTTCTTTCTCCCTTCTGGTCCACACTGTTGATTTGAGTCCCAGTTTCCTTCTCATCACTGTTGGTTCCCTGTACATTTTTCTTTATTTTGCTTAGTGTAGCCTTCATTTTTTCATCTATTTGTGACCAAATTCAACCAAATCTGTGAGCATCCTGATTACCAATGCTTTGAACTGTGCATCTGATAGGTTGGGTATCTCATTGTCACTTAGTATTTTATCTGGAACTTTGATCTGTTCTTTCATTTGGGCCATTTTTTTTTTTGTCTTGATGTGCCTGTTATGTACTGAGGGGCAGAGCCTTAGGTATTCACCCTGAGGGCTAACCCATGTGTCTATGTTGTGACACTGTATGTGGGGAAGGGGTTCAAGAGGGAACAATGGCACTTGCTCCACTCTCTGCTGGCTTTCAGTCACTTCCTCTGCTTCCCACAAGCAAATTGGGCCCTTCTGGTGCTGATTCTCATGTGGGTTGGCTTGTGTACATCCTAGAATCCTGTGGGTCTCTCCAACGAACTCTCCTGTGAGGCTGGGAGTTTCTCCTGCTACCACCTTAACCCCCACAGGTGTTTTCAATCAGTGGTTTGAGGCTTTATTTCCCTGAGCTGGAGCTCTGGGTTGCATGGTCTGTCTTGCTCCCCATTTGTTCCTCCCAGTTTATCTGTGCTCAAATGTGGGATCGCTTGCTCCACCAGCTGCCGCTGTAGCCTTACCGGCCAGCTGTAACCTTGTGCACCTGCTCCACAATCTGGTGCTGAGTCCGCCAGTCTCTGCCTTGCCTGCCCTGGTTCCTCAGCCACTGCCTTTCCACGAGTCATCTCTGCATGCCCATCTCCATCCCTCCTACCAGTCTGGATGAATGTGTCTTCTTTAACTCCTTGGTTGTTGGACTTCCATGCAGCTCAATTTTCTGTCAGTTCTGGTAGTTTTCTGTTTTTAAATTGTTGTTGTCCTTCTTTTGGTTGTGTGCGGAGGCACAGTGTGTTTACCTATGCCTCCATCTTGGCCAGAAGTCCTAATGGCATGTATTCATCAGTATAGTATCATACAGAGTAGCTTCACTGATCTAAAAATGCTCTCTGCTCCACCTAGTCATCTTGTCTTCTACCAAGCAGTGACCTTTTTTTCACCATCTTCATAGTTTTGCCTTTTCCAGAATGTTATATATTGAATAGTTGGAACCATACAGTATGTGGCCTTTTCAGATTCACTTCTTTTAATTAGTAATATGCATTTGCTTCCTCTATGCATTTTCATGGCTTGATAGCTCATTTGTTTTTAGTGTTGAATATTATTACATTATTTGGATAGACCACAGTTGGTTTATCCATTTGCCCACTGAGGGACATATTTGTTGCTGGGTCTCTCAATTAACATACTGTTTTGTCCATGTTGTCCATTACTGTTCAGATCTGTTTAACTTCCCACCCTGTTGTGCTGTGTGCTCATTAAGGCCAGAAACATCTTGTCCCTAAGATGCCCTACAGTGCCTAGCCAGGTGCTATGTATTAACACTGTGTGCTGACAGCCTCACTAACACCTTCCTCTTTGAGGCAGTCTGTGCACCAGATTCTTTGCTTATTTTGCTGCCTTTAGCTTCTCAGTTTTGTCTCTACACTCAGCAGCAAGAACCCTCCTCTTTTGGGACTGTCCAAAATCCTATCCAAGCTCTCTCTCAAATCAAATTTCTCTGAAGATGTACTCATATTCCTGAGCTTAGCTGGCAGACAGCCCTCTACAGAACCCATGCCCCACAATTCATGAATCCCCAGCTTGTCCTTATTGATGGGATGGGACCAGACTCTGCTGTGAAAAGCCCTCTGTCACAGCCTGAAGCAGGTACTGCTCTTTGATGGAAAGACTCTTTTAGGGTTAATGCTGGACATGGCCCTTCTACCACCTGTGACAAAAGGCTGGCCAGAGGGCCCCTGGCCAGAAGGAATGTGTATTGTCTTGAGGAGTGGAATGTAGCTCCCTCCTTATCTCCTCTGGGGATCAGTTTCTTGACCAGTGACTGCTTCTTGCCCTTTCCCTCCTACATGTACACACTGATATAATGTGGCTCCAGGCTATATGTAGGTTTGTGCAACTTGGACATATGACACCTTTGTCTGGAGCCCTTTACAATGAGCTTTGGATGAGGGGAGCTGTGGTCCTGGTTCACCAAACTGCCACCATCGGTGGTTCCTGTAATATGAGTAATAAAGGTTGTGTCTGCTCCATCAGATCCTCCTCATGGTTTTTTCGATGTACCCAAATGAGTAGTTGTCCTGCAGCTATTCAAGGCTGAGCAGGTTCACATGGGATTTGGGCAGATGGAATAAAATTCATGGAACCATCAGGATGTCTGATGTGCCTTTATTCCAGGGTGGGGTGATCCACATGTGCTACAAGCCATGAGTCTCACCACAGGAACCCTTATATACTAAGTGCACACAAAGTCAACAAGGTGCCAATACTGACCTTCTAGTTATATAATAGAGCTTAATGCACACATGTGGGCCCCTATTCAAGGCCACATGAATGCTGCCAAGACACAGTTGCACAGACATCTGGGTGAGGGAGCCTGACTGATTTTACTGTCCCTACCTTTCACTCCTTCATGGTTCCTCACCATAAATGTATGCAAGGGTGTCTTCTGTGAGGGTCCCTTGGAGAGGTGGGCAGAGCCCTGCACCCAAATGCCACAGCAACGGTACAAATTGCAACACCAAGCAACCAAAATACAAGCACTGCCACCCAAGACAGCAAGGATCCCCCACCATTCAGTAGTTAAGGATGCCCATCATTCCTGCAGGGGATCACCTGTTAGGTGTTTGATAGCATGGTTCTCAGTAGCTAATGCCTGTAGGGCTTGAATAACATTGTGATGGACATCTGGAATGTACATACAGCATTCATCCCCAACTAGAGCACATACCCCACCTTGGGATGCAGTGAGCATGTGTCTAAGGCCATGCAATTTTGTAGGGCAACTTTTCTAAATTGATACACTTCCTCATTTAAGGAATTTAAGAGGCTCAAGGAATCATGTGTTGCATGTAATGTATGAACAGTGTGCAAAGTTAAAGCAGTTATTTCAGTCTCAGTGACTGTAGAAACAGCTTGAGGAGAAAAAATGGCTAATGGGTAGTACACCAGTGGTATGCTTTACCTGGTGTCATTCCTTAAACACTTCCCAGTGGACTGGCTGGTTCGTAAGAGTTTTCTGAACTCAAGCAGACAGATAAGGCCACCCCCAGGTACAACAGCCAGTCCAATTCCCGGGCAAGTAGGGCTCCATCCATATGAGCCACATACCCAGAGGACCCCTGTGGGAATTGCAGCCAATGCATTATTCCATGTCTCCCAGTAATGCTTGAGAGTATGCTTTTGACAGACCTATTGGAGTCTAGCCCACTTGGGCTTGTCCTTTGGGGTTCTCAGTACATAGGGGGCTGGTCCAGTCAATTCCACAGACTCAGCAGTGAGCCACTGCAAGTCATCCCACATGGAGTAGCCAACTAATGGCCAGGACCGGTAATACTGCTGCTCTGCCCCAGCATAGATGTTAGTCTAGGTCGCATTCCACAAGGACTGTGTACTGTCCACTGGTATTGTAACCAAGTCCACTTGGAAATGGAAGCTGGAGAGATGCACTATGGGAGGTCCACAGCTGTGCTAAGGGGGATTTCAGTGCAAACTCAGCACACCGATTGGTTAACCACTGAGGCATAAGTATGTACCCAGTCAACTAGGGTGTTAGTTTGTACCCTAGAGGCAAAAAACCAAAGCAGTTATTGGAACTAACAATGGCAAATCACAACCCTCAGGCAAAATACAAGCAAATTCTGGTCACATGATACACAGTCGATAAGACAGTGGCTGGCAGAGGAGGTCTTCCTGGGTGTCATACTTTTCACACTTCAACTGGGGCTTCACCATCTACGTGCAGTAAGAGTGGAGAACTCATAATGGGTTATACGGATATCACAATGGAGCCTTGAAGCAGTGTTTCATGGTCTGCTGGCCCTGGGTATGTTATCTTTAACATTGGGGGCCATGAATCACCCAGGGCACTATTTTCAAGTTTCTCTCCACCCCTTGCCCCAGCAGGCAACAAGAGCCACCCAACACATGTGGGGGGCCTTTATCTCCCAAGGCCACATCCAAGTGGACATTTGGCTGCTCTCCAGGCCCTCAGATGCAGGCAACAGAATTTTTCTTTCCTTGTTTCTCTGTGCCTGGTTTTAGCAAAACATCCCTCGTCTGTACAGCTACAAGCTGAATTGGAGCTGCAGTCCAGTGGAATAATATTTCTATTGGAGCTGGATGCCCCCTCTGACTCCTCTCATTTAGAGTTCAGAAGACAGTCCATAAGCATTTTGTCTAGCCCCCCAATATAGTGGTGGCAGCCATGGCTCATAGGCCCTGCTTTAAAAGACCACTCTATCATTCTATCATTCCAGCAGCTTAGGGATGATAGGCCACATGGAACTTCCAGTCAATCTGCATGTCCCTGGCCCATTGTTGTGTCAAGGCCCCTGTAAAATGCATCCCATGCTCACTATCAATGATTTAAGGTTCACCCAAAGGCAGTGTATAAGTGCTACAGCACAATGATCACTGCTTTTTGATCTGGGTGGCATGTGGGGAGTGCAACCAAGAGTATGGTAGCCATGTCCACACATGTGATTGCATACTGATATCCGCCTGAACAAGGTAGGGGTCCTATTACATCAACCTGCCACCAGGTCAGTGGTACCCATCTCTGCTCCACCTGCTCTGTAGTTCTCACAGGCCTCCAGGCATGCTCTTACAAGCAGACAACACAGGTCTCACGGGCTTTCTGTACTTCTGCTAAGGTGACAGGTAAACCCCAAGCTTTTATAGTAGACCACATGGTCTTCTGTCCAGCATATAAGAAGTGATGGTGTAGCCACTGGGCTACTTCTTGTCCTGATGGGCTGACAGGCACCATTTCCAGCCTTCGCACCTTGGCTAAAGTATCAGCCTTATCATTCCTGTAGGAGGCTAGAGGTGAATGCCTGGTCACATGATATACTGTCATTTGTTGCTAGTGGCCTAATTCCCATAGGTCTTGCCACAAAACATGCCTCCATAATGGCCTACGCATAACCATCCATTTATTTGCATGCCATGTAGAGATCTATAACATTAGTCCCTGGTACACTGCCCAACTATCTGTGTCAATAGTCAGGGGCGGTGCTTCATTTGCAACCATGAGCCACACAACCTGCATTCTGCCACTGGCTACTCTGACTGACTCCAGTGTCAAACTAGATTGTGTCTGTTTCTGCAGTCCATGTGGCAGGGTGGCCCCTGCCTTATCCATCAGTATACCACACATCTGAGGGTATAGGTGCCTATCCTTCACAGAAGGGTTCAGTTTTCTCTTCTAGTGTGGCAGAAACAGTAGAGTTTTCATCTATATAAGTAACAGGGCCCAACACTTCCTGCTACTCGGCCCATAGGGTGCTAGTCAAAAGAGTACTTCTTTGTTGTACATATGCCACCTAGTTAGTAAATGTGGATGTCTGGGCTGTCCACTGTAAGGCTAGGGCATCCAGTCTCAGACTTGCCCTGCAGTGGGATAAGTGGTCCTCACTGTCATGGGGGCAGTTCCTGTTATAACCTCCATAGCCAATAGGGCAGTATACACCACTGCCAGGCGCTTTGCATTTCTGGAGTACTGTACCACTGCTCCCTTCCATAGTTGGGACCAGAATCCCAGTGGTTGACATAGCTGTTCTGATTGCTGCCAAAGACCCCACCTAAAGCCTTCTTGTGTCACATGTGCATCTAGCTCACAAGGTCCGGCAGGGTCCAAAGCATGCAAAGCCTGAGTGCATTTAATGATTCACTTTGCTCCTTGGAATGCTTGTTCCAAGGTCAGGGTCCAGTCACAGCTTGCTCCCCTTTTTACCAAAGCATACAAGAGGCAAACAACTTGAGCAATGTGGGGCATGAACACTCTCCTGTACCCTAGTAGGCCCAAAAATGTCTGGAGCTGTGTCACCTGAAACAGATAGGGGTAGGATACACCGGAATTTTATCTATCACTACATCAGGGATGACTTCTGTCTTATCTGACCAGAAAACCCCTAAGAATTTGACAGATAATCCAGGCCCTTGCAATCTGGTTTTGTTGACAGCCCAGTCTCATGACTTCAGGTGTGACAACAATTGTGGCACTGCCTTCTCTAACTGTAAGAGAATCACTGGTTAGTAAAATATCATCAATGTAGTGAAAAAGGCACACTGTTGCAGGCTGTGGCCACTTAGCCAGGTCTTCCACTAGAATTCTATGACAGATGGGTGGGCTGTGCAAATATCCTTGAGGGAACATTGTAAAAGTCCATTGTCAGCCTTCACATGTGAAAGCAAACTGATCTTGAATCTACAGAGCAGTATCAATGGAGAGAAAGACATTTGCTAGATCAGCCACAAAGTGTTAAGTTCCAAGCTCATTAGTTAATTGGTCCTTCAAGTCCATCACAGAGGGGACCACTGCATGAACTGGGGGAATGACCTTATTCAGCTCCTGGTAATCTACCATCATTCTCCACGTGCCATCTGGCTTTCACACTGGCCACACAGGAGAGTTGAAGGGACTGTGGGTGGCTCTAATTATTCTCACCTTTTCTAACTATCCTATAGTTTCCATGACCTCCTCTTGGCCCCCAGGCAACCAGTACTGCTTCACTACTGTTACCTGTCATGGTGATGGCAACTGAACAGGGGGATGCTCAGGATGTTCCTGCACAACGGCTTTTACCACTTGCACTCTCAGGTGGAACTCTCCCACAGTGGTCTGCAGCCACAATCCTTGGAGCACATCAGTGCCCAGGATATACTCAGGAATGGGGGACACCTACACAGTATATTCATGGAGAGCAATCACCCAATACTCAGGAAAAGCCACATGGCCTTCACCTTTACACTGCACCCCCATAACCATCAATAGAGGCCTAAGGCCCTGGGAACTTGTCAGGGTTTCCATACAAGATAGTACATTCTGTCCCTATGTGTACTACAGCCAGGACCTGCTGGACATTTATAGGAGACCAGTGGATAGCCAATTCCACATGTGGTCTCTAGTCCCCATCCGTCCCCTGCAGACAGGTTCCTTAGCCCTCCCTCTATTCAAATTGCCAAAGGATATCTCCTCCCTCTTCTCAGGAGTTTGGCATAGCCAGGTGGTTTTCCAGTCAGACAGGATGGGCCTCCTGGGTCACATCCCTGGGTTTTCCCTTTGCCGCCTTCTTTTTCTGGCCCTTCAGGAAACATTGGTCAGCTCACAACTGTTTCCACAGTTCTAATAAGTAAGCATTTGGCTTCCCATCAATTTTATTTTGATCTACTCCAGCCCCCAAAAGATCCACCCACATCTGGGTCCTAGTCACTTGCATGGGGTTGCTTTTTGCCTGAGAGACTGAGGGGGCTGGAGACACTGTCTGAACTCCTTTCTGCTGCTGCTGACTCTTCTCTATCCCATACTTGCCACCATTGTGATGATGTCATTAATAATGGTGCCTGACATGAGCCAAAATAGCCATGATGGAATCAAAAGAAGCAGAGGGGGTATGCTGCAACACCAGATCCCTCATTCCTGCTGTAAAGCATTCATCATCAGGGCCATGAGCATTAAGATTAAACATGGCCTGGTGCATGCCCAACTACTGTAGAATTTGTACTAAGTCTGTATAGGACTGCCATTTACTCACAGTATCTGGCATGTCTCCTGCATCCGCACGGACCATGCAAATAGTGGCCATGACCCATTCCAACAAAGAATGAGATCTCTGCTCCCTCTCATTGCGTGGGCTATTTTCCAGCTTCTGGTGCAGGGAGGAGTGAGAGGTGACGGAAGCCAACTTTACCATCTCATTGTCAGTGCACATGATGCTATGCACCTCTAAATCCTAAAGGCAGAGAAGCCACACTGCCAAGGGCTCCCTGGGCTGCTGCCAAAACTGCTTCGCCTGATCAACTCGTTGGGCATGTGTACATGGACAGTATGTTGTGTGCTCAACCATCTGAGCAGGGCAGGCTAGATTCCCCCCAGGCACTGTAAGCTATTGGGATTTCATCTTCTGTATCCCTACTGGGTAAGCCCACAGGGAACTCCGTTCCTCTTTCCCCTCCTCCAAATTGTCCACTGTGATGAGGATGGGGATAGTCACGGCTCCACTCTTCAGAGGTCTTCCTCCAGGTCATGGTCCTGAGCCTCCAAGGCTCTGCTCCCTCTCAGAGCTCTTAAAACTTCACCAGATTGCAAAGTGAAGTCTCTATAAAAACTGTGATAGAGCTTTGTTTCTTACTTGCAAAGCTGTAAGAAACACCCAGCCCATGGACCCCATAGCCTTCCAGGCACTTGGCTTCTTCAGGGTCTCCCCTACCACCCGCAGGGCCTTCTCTACCATGTCTGGTACACCACTAACACTGGGCCAGTCCTGGGGGGGAGCCCAAGCTGCAAGGAGCTCTTCCTTGGAAAACCACATACTGGTGGCAGGCCACCCCTCTAATCCCCACTCTGGGGTTCCCGATGGCTCCATGCAGTACCTCGATGAATCCTGCCAATTGTCCTGCAGCTGGCCAAGGCCAGACGGGTTCACACAGGATTCAGACAGATGGAAGAAAATTCATGGAGCCATCAGGATGTCTGACATGCCTTTCTTTCAGGGTGGGGCTATCAATGTTCACCACAAGGTGCAAGTCATACCATGGGAAGTCCTGACTTCTTTATGTACTAAGTGCTCAGAAAGAATGAAGAGGGATTAAGAGAAATGTAAGACAATATGAAACATAATAATATACATATAATAGGGATACCAGAAAGAGAAGAAGAAGAGTGAGGGATAGAAAACCTGTTTGAAAAAGTAATGATGGAAAACTTCCCTAATCTGATGAGAGAAATAGTCACACAAATCCAGGAAACACAGAGAGTCCCAATCAAGAGGAACCCAAAGAGGCCCACTTCAAGATGCATCATAATTAAAATGGCAACATTCCAAGACAAACAGAGAATCTTAAAGGCAGCAAGGAAAAAACAGGAAGTAACATACAAGGGAGCCCTGATGAGGCTAGCAGCTGTCTTCTCAATGGAAATGCTCCAAGCCAGATGGGAATGGCAAAAAATATTCCAAATAATGAAATCAGAGGCCTGCACTGAGACTACTCTCTCCAGCAAGGCTCTCAATTAAAAAAGAAGGACAAATAAGGAGCTGCCAGACAAAAGTCTCAAAGAATACACCTTCTGCAAACCAGCTGTGGAAGAGATGCTAAAGGGTGTGCTTTAAGAACAGGAAATAATACAGTGAGAGAGAGAGGAACACAGGTACAAAATGGTAATGAATAAGTATCTATCAATAATAACTGACACGACAATTGCAGAGTGGGAGTCCCTGCGTGGGGGTGACGGGAGACTGAGAAAAGCACAACATAGACAGTTTAAAGAAAAGCGGGTGCCAGGTGGGATGTTGTCCTCTGATGGAGAGACAATGAGCCCTGAGCATGGACTCTGTGTTTATTATATAGGGGTTGGTTACATAGAGCTCAAGGACATTTTGCAAATTTAGAAAGATGCTGCAGGCACAGATTGTTTCATTCCCAGGCTATTTAACTGATACATATGTCTTCTGCAAAAGTTATAGTCGCTTTCAGCTGAAGCTTGCAGTTAACTGTCCTTTCACTCAATCCCTGTGGAATAGGGCTGCCATCAATCGCTAGCCTGCTCTGCTTTGCAGATGCAAACGATCAAGCGCAGTTTTGCCAGCACTTAATCTGCGCTTTGACATCAGCCTTTACCACCCTCCACAAGTAACCTTAAACATAAATGAATTAAATGCCCAAATCAAATGTCCAAATAGAATTGCTGAATGGATAAGAAATCATGACCAAACATATGCTGCATACAAGAGACCCATCTCAGAACAAAAGACCTACATGGACTGAAAGTGAAGGGATAGAAACAAATATTCCAAGCAAGTGGACAGGGGAAAAAAAAAGAAAAAACGGGGTAGCAATACTCATGTCCAACAAAATAGACTTCAAAAAAGAGCCATAAAAAGAGACCCAAAAGTTCACTTCATAATACTCAAGGGAAGAATCCACCAAGAAGTCATAAACATTGTAAATATACAGGCACCCAACATAGGAGCACCCAAATAAACAAAGAAAATCTTGGAGGACTTCAAGAAAGATATTGACAGTAACACAATTATAGTAGGGGATTTTAATACCCCACTGTAAAAAATGTACAGATCTTTCAAACAAAACATCAACAGAGATATTTTGGAGTTGAACAATGGCCTAGATCAAATGGACTTAACTGATATATATAGAGACTTTCATCCCAAAGAAGACAAATACACATTCTTTTCCAATGCACATGGAATAGTTTCCAAGATAGACCACATGATAGGACACAAAACAAGCCTCAACAAATTCAAGAAAATTGAAATCATATCAAGCAGTTTCTCTAACCACAAAGGACTGAAACTAGAAACCAACCTCAAGTGAAAAAACCCAAAACACTCAAACTCATGTAGATTGAATAGCATGCTATCAAACAATGAATGGGTCAACAATGAGATCAAGGAAGAAATGAAAACGTTTCTGGAAACAAATGAAAATGAACTCACAACAGCCCAACACTTGTGGGACACAGCAAAGGCAGTCCTGAGAGGGAAGTTCATAGCAATACAGGCCTACCTAAAAAAGATAGAAACATTTCACATAAACAACCTAACCCTACGCCTACAAGAACTTGAGAAACAACAGCAAAGACAGCCCAGAGCAAGCAGAAGGAAGGAAAGAACCCAGATCAGACCAGAATTAAATGGCATAGAAACTAAAAACACAATTCTAAAGATCAATAAAAGTAGGAGCTGGTTTTTCAAAAAGAGAAACAAAATCAACAAGCTTTTAAGCAGACTCATCAAGAAAAAAAGAGAGAGGACCAAGTAAACAGAATCAGAAATGAGAGAGATTACAAGTGATACCACAGGAATAAAAAGGATTGTAAGAAATTACTATGAAGAACTATATGCCAAGAAATTTGATAATCTTGGTGAAATGGACACATTCCTAAAAAAATATAACCTTCCAAAACTCAATGAAGAGGCAGAAAGCCTGAACAGACCAATAACACCTGATGAAATTGAAACAGTAATTAAAAAGCTTCTGACACACAAACCCCCTGGACCAGACGGTTTCACAGGAGAATTTTATAAAGCATTTAAGGAAGAGCTAACCCCTATCCTTCACAGATTATTCCAAAAAATCCAAGAAGGAGGAAGACTCCCAAACTCTTTTTATGAAGCCAGCATCATCTTAATCCCCAAAACAGATAAAGACATAACAAAGAAAGAAAACCTCAGGACAATACTGCTGATGAACATAGATGCTAAAGTCCTCAACAAACTATTGGCAAACCACATCCAGCAATATGTTAAAAAGATCATACACCATTGCAAAGTGGGATTCATCCCAGGGATGCAAGGATGGCATAATATTCACAAATCAATAAACATAATACATCATATTGTTACAGAACAAACAAGGAGGGGCCCAGGATGATAATACTCTTACTGGAAGAGACTCAGGTCCGTCATGTCCGCCGCCTTGAAGGAAAGATATCTCTCAATGCCAGAGATTCATGAAAAGGAAAGGAAACGTTTATTTAGTGCTATACAAACTTAAAGTAGTGACCTAATGTCTTTATCAAAATCCCAAAGTCCCTTAAAACACCCACAAACACACACAATCCTTCCTTCCCCCTTTTTCCAGTTTTGGGTACCGTATCTCAGGAAAGGAAATAGAAGTCCAGGCTCAGGCAGCCCCCGGTTCTTCCCAGTAATCCTTGTAGGCTGGGAGACCTTCCTTGGTTCCTGGCACCATCAGCTGTGTCGCTATCCAGGCAGGATCTCCAATTAATCCAAAGCCATGCAGCACCTTCTCATGGCCTACTGGTAAGAGTTCTTTCACCCTTCTTCCAGGCAAAGTCTCTTGCTTCCCAGGCCGCGTGACCAAAAGAAGCACCTCAAAGCCACACAGTCCTCTTCTACCAGAGCTGTGGGGGTCTGTACTTTGGCAAAACCACGTGGTTCTCCCCACAAAGCTGTGGGGAGGCAGGGTTGCCACTTGGCTTTGGCCAAGTGGCGATTTT
>PVIA01012214.1:0-39227 GCA_004024845.1 Tonatia bakeri
AAAAAAAATTATTTTTAAAAAGAAAAGAATCCACATATAAATAGACCTGCTTGATTCCAACCCATGTGGTTGAAGGGTCAGCTCTATTTTCTCTGTGACACTTGTCACTCCATTAGAAAACCTCACTCCAAAGACTGGTGTTTCCATTCACCAGACACTTAAGCAAGGCTACCCTCATGTCTCCTCGAAGCTTATGTCAGTTTATTTGGGAGTATATTTGATCTATAATGTTCAGAACACTTCTTACTTTGGAGTATAATATGCAAATATATGTCTATTTTCTACTTTACTGAAGGTAACTTTCATAAAGCTATTCCCATGAAAGAAGCTTAAAGTACTTTATAAAAATCCATCTTATTAATCTTCCCACAGAGTAATGGGGTAGAATGGGAAACACTAGGATTCTTCCAATTATGAACAAATGGAGAGATTATGCAGCCAAAGAGTGGAAAATACTGAAAGGAATATGCCTTCTTGAACTACAATACTTTACTCCCATTTCCAAGTGCGCTACAACTTTTTCCTTAGCCCAGACTGGAGATATTTACGAGTGGTTGAAACTAATGAAATACACCGTTAAAGGCAGACTTCACCAAACTTGGATTATACTTTCAACTTCAAACATGTTTTTTTTTTTTTCTCATGGGATATGTGGATGAGTGCAGAAGCCATGTTTCTGGTTCACAGAAAACTTAAGTTATGAATATATATATTCCACAGTCTGAATAATTAAACATAAAACCCAGCATTTTTAACTTAATGCAAAAGAAGCACACACTTTCATTCCTTTTAGAAAATTTCACAAACATTTTTGGTCAACCGTAACTCTCAGTGACAGAGATAGCAATGGCTTAAATGGTCCGTTTATAAAAAGCAACATTTATAAAATGACCTTAAATGTCTGAGCTTCTTTAGTGAGCTCTGAACTAATTCGGAAATTCTGCTCACTGTCTGGGAACAAGAAAAATAATTCAAACGCTAAGAAATGGGACTTTTCTATTATACTTCTTTCTGGCCCCAATGCTTTCCGGGGAATTCTTTTCATTGCCCGATTATGGTTTCTGTGGAGTTAGTGCGAAAGCTCTGCGTTGTATAGAAAACCAAAGCTGCCTTCTCCAGAGAGCGCCTTCCCTACTAGGGTTCTAGCCTACTTGGGCCACCAGAGGGTAGTGTTGTCATTCACTAGCCCTGTCCCGCAGCTCCCGCGACCTACGGAGACGACAAACCATTAGAACACACTCCATTATTATTTTTTGATTTATAAAGCGTCATTTCTCCATAGGCTTCCCACCCGTCCGCTGTTTCAGAGAAAGCTCGCAGAAGCATTAACGAGCAGGGAGAGCAGTCCCGGCAAAATGTAAGGTGGTCTGATGGAACAATGCAGGTGGACATCTGGAATGAAATCTGGAGAGAGCGCCCTGGCAGCAAAGGCACCTCGGAGTGGGAAGGGGCCGGCAGCACGACTAAAAGTGTACGCAGTGAGCAGGGAAAACGCCTCTATCCAGTGGAGCGCAGACATGAATTCGTTCCCATGAAAGACAGAGGGAAAACCAACTTTGGCCGTTAGCAATCTAAACATTCCCAGCTAAGACCCGCTGGGCCCGGATCAGTCCTTGTTCTCAGTCCAGCACTGTGACTGGCTCCGGAAAGGCCCGCTCAGTCTGCAGGGAGCAGAACGTGCTCTTCACTGTTTAGGGAACTGGTGTAAACCAACCCCTGAGCCAACCCCTCAGCAGTGCTCAGATGGGACGCTGGGAACCTTCCCTGAGTCCTGCGATGGCGCTGGGAACAGGGCGGAGGTTACAGATGGAGCCTTTTTATGGACAGCTGAAAGAAATTATAAATACCATATACCGAGGCATGGAAAGGGGGTTAAGTCATTAATGGGGGCAAATCAGAGGGAGTATGTTGATGGCATAATAAAAATAAAGAAGCTTGATAAAATTGACAGCTCTTGTAGTCCAAGGGAAACAGAACTGGCTAGTTCATACAACAGAAACTGGAACTGTGCCATCTCCAGCCAGCCTGTGCATATGTTGATTTTGTTCTGAGTCACCTGGTTTATCAGACATGCTGCCAGAGCACCTATTTTACTTTTAAGCAATTCTCCCAACAACCTAGCAAAGTAAGCATTATTTTCACCATTTTACAGATGAAGAAACTGAAGGTCAGGTGTTCAAGGCTCCATGGTGAATGAGATGAACACAAGAACTAGAATGAGGCCCTGTGGCTGTAAGACTCAAGGTCTTTGGGCTATACTTTGCTGGCTTCCCAAGAATACCTGGATGAACATGCTGCATCCAGAGATGTGAGTGCGCATGCCTACATTGAGCCTCCAAGGCTGCTCGCCTGTATCCTGCCAGTGTTCTTGCCAGCTGAGGGGAGAGGAGTACAGAGCTTGGTGGCCTGTCTGCACTTCCCCTGCCTGTTCCGGAGTGGACTGGGCAGTGGCCTGGGGCTGCTGTAAAGTAACTGGGCCAAGAATGTCTCCTTTGGTTGCTCCTGTCTGTCTGCAGGAGCTGAGGGAGGTTTGAAAAGCCACAGTCCACTCAGAAGCCCATTGGAACAAGGCTTGGAGGAAGGCCACCCCACTGTCACTGAAACCACGACAGCATGTACATTTGGTTAAGGGATGGAGGCAAATTATGGATAAGAAAAACATTTCTCTTGACATGACTGCCATGGGCCTTTTAGAGTACCTCTTTCTTTAGTTTATTGTTATTTTTAAAAATAAGACTGTCAATCTGCTTTAGGTAGAAAATTACTGTCTGCAACAAATTCCCCAAGAATGGTTGATGTTACAATGAAACAATAGTGTGTTAATGCAATGGTAAAATGGTGAGTAGAGTGTGGACAAAAAACAGGTTCTACAGAAAGTAACCTCACAGAGTGATCTGATCATAAATTCCTAACTTGGCAGGTTGGGGTGGGTAGTTACACCCAGGCCTGTAACTTCTTTACTAAAGTAAAAAGACTTTTCTTTTCCTTGAATAAGCTGTAGCCCCTTGTTTCTGTGGGCCTAGGTTAACATACCTTTGAAATGCCCCCTTTCAGACTTCTCTAAGACTTAACCGCTGTCAAGACAGCAAATAATATTAACTAACCTGCAATCAATCCCCACTTTGCTTTCTTCTACCTCCATTTAATCTTCCTGTGTTCTCTCCTTAATTTCAAATGCATAAAGAAACTGCAAACTGTTGTTCTCGGGAGTGTCTGAGATTTTGCTTCCCAGCATATGTCTTCAGTTTGGCTCCAATAAACTCATAAAAATTCTCTACAGATTTGGACCTTTCTTCTGTGGACAATAGGATTAAAACAAAGACAGAAACATTGCACTTCAGGAGGAGGGCACTGGGAAGATGAAGGGCCAGACCTCACCCTTGCCCTCAGCACCCCCTGCACTGCTCCCAGGCCCGCCAGCCCCAGGGCAGCCAGATCTGATTCTCAGCTAGGGAGTAGAGGCAAGAAGGATGGGAGGGGACCTGGAAGGATTTGCTGATGAAGTTATTGATGAGCCACAAATGGATTACCAGCCTTCAAGAGAAATCTAAACTAAAGATGGAAAGAAAGAAAAGCTCGCTGTGGGAATTTGTCTCCAGCTAATTTGCCAACCTTTGGAAAAAGATGGATCTCAACAAATTCAAAGTGGGGGAGAAAAAGAGGCAGAGATACAGAACAATGAGATGGTGCCCATTGTAGAGGTAGAGCCCACATTTCTGTTCTTGGCTCTTGTTAATGTTAGTCCTCAACAATGAGCTGTGGCAGACAAGGGCACATGGTTGATTTTTGCCCCATTTGTGTAATTTAGTGGTGAAAAGCTCTGGTTTCCAGGTAAAATGGAGAGAGGTTTGAGTCACTGCTGTCTCTGGTTAGGAGACTCTGGGTAAGATGGGCAGGGCAATGGTGGGGTCAAATGGGTGGGGGTCTGCAGAATTGCTGGGGTTTCAAATACCTTCTCTGGGGGCTGAATCGCAGTTTAGCTGTGATAGCAAAAATCTGAAAGATACCAGCATTTTTCTTCTGGTTTCAACAGCTGTGTCTTTCACCATCCCCTCCCCACATGCGCTGCATCGTGCTCTCACCCCCTGCTGCCAGTGTCTTGAGGCATTAGAGGTGAAGTAGAACATTCCCATCCCCAGTTTTACTGGGGGTAGGTTGGGATAAAGGTGATGTCCCTTCTCCAATAAAGTCAACACCTTCCATGAAAAATGACCTTCCCTGACAAATTGTTTTGGAGTGTTAAATAATAAGAAAAATCTTTCGTGTTTTTCTAGCCTTATTCTAGATGTTTTTAATATCATAAGTTATTAACTTTAAGCTTCAAATAATCCTAGGAAGTAAATACTATTATTCCCTTGTGCAGGTATGGAAACTGAGGTCCTCAGTAATGATGTGACTCACTCAAGGTCACAGCTGGCGGTAGGAAAATTGGAATTTGAAGTCAGATCTCTGACTCAGAACCTGGGCTACTTCCTTCTAGTTGCTATTGTTTTTTCTTATTTTTCTTATTGAAAATGGCTTTATTGCATTTGTAAATTAAACAATTTTGAAAAATCACCTCAAATATCACCATGCAGGGGTACCAAGAACATTTTAACAAAAACCCTTTAAGATGTCTCTCTTCTGCATTAATTTCAGGACAGGTTTCTCCATACCTAGGTTTTTTCTACTTGAAGATTTGTCATAACACATTTAGTTGAGCCAAAGCAGCTGGCATTTTGGTTTTCAGATTTACCTAACTGGCCAGGTGGCTGGCCTTCCTGCCTGCAGTTTCCTCAGCCTGCCCCCTAGTGCCTGCTTCCCCACTACCATTAAGGCTTGGTTCTATTTTCTGTGCATCCAGGAAGGTCGTCATTAGCAATTCCCATCATGGTCTTTGAACTCCCATCAGCTTCAAAAGTGGGGAATATTATACTTTCTGCCTCTAGGGGGCAAGATTCCAAGAATGTGGTCATAGACATGGTAACCACATTCATCTTCATTCTTCCTTGATTTGTGGGGAAATAGACCTTTCGGAATTTCCTTCTGGTCAGTCAATTACTGTAAGAGCTACTACCACTCAACCTAGGCTTTAGACTAGCCACACTCCCTGTTAAGGAATTTCAAGTCTGACGACAAATGCCACAAGCCAATACTATTAGCTCATTTTCTCCATGAGGAAATCAATAAGTTTATTAAGCTGCTCTAGCATACACAGCTGGTAAGTGTCACTTTGAACCCAGGTCTCTCAAACGTCAATGCCTGTGTGTGTTCTGCATCACAAAACTTCACTGGTTTCTTTCTTTCTTTCTTTTTCAGTGATTTCATTTATTTATTTTTTAGGGAGGGGAGGGGAAAGAGAAAGAGGGAGAAAAATATCAATGTGTGGTTGCCTCTTTTGTTTCTACTACCAGGGACCTGGCCCACAACCCAGGCATGTGCCCTAGACTGGGAATCGAACCCGTGACCCTTTGATTTGCAGCCTGGCACTCAACCACTGAGCTATACCAGCCAGGGCTTCACTGGTTTCTTAAGTCACATCCCCATCACATGTGAGATGTTTTATGTGAGAGAGTCTTTAGAAAAATTCCCATTTTTTGTCCAGGAAGAATTAAGACTGAGCAAGGCTTAATTGTAACAAACACATACACACTTACACACCTTTTACCAGCACAGGACTAATCCCCGGCTTTTTAAGTGTGTGAAAATAAACCTGTACTGTTCAGAATTCAAAGTTTAACCACATTTGGTGTTCAGCACAGTCTGGGAAAGCTGCCTTGTTTTTATTATTGTGCAAAGGTGTTTCTAATTTCAATATGCTTTTCTGAGCCAGATGAGAGAGATAAACTGGCAATGAAATGGTACTTGTGAACCCTCAGTGGAAGAGACTGTAAAGTGATTTTTAATGTTTACTAGTGGTTTAATAATCCTGAAGAGAACTGACTGAGCTGTAATAATTAATGGAGAATTTTCATGGCATGCTCAGTAAATGCTGATGTTCAAGGAGGTCAAATGATTAAAAAATGAAACAGCTGCTTCTGGGGCTTGTATTGGTCAGGAAAAATGGATCATGCTGCAGAAACAAAGAAATCCCAAGGTCTCAGTAATTCAATGTAAGTTCTTGCTTATCAAAGTCCAGGTCAGCCAGCTGTCAGGCCAGCTCTCTTCCGAAAGGTGAGCAGAGATTCAGGCCACTTCTATCCTGTGACTCTGCCATCTGGAGCACCTCCCCTCTAAAAGTGCCAAGGTGAGGAAGAGTAGTTCCAGAGGGCAGGTGGGAAGCTTTGAAAAACATATTCTAATGCCAAATTTAGAGGCTTCATCCTACTCCAGCTAGTATGACTAGTTGGGTGCCACTGTGCAAATCAGAGCTAATCTTCACATTTTTGCATGATGTCTTCATACTTTCTCAAATATATCAAGATATTTTTGAATAATATAATAGTTCCAGAAATTTGGAAGCAGAATGAAGTATGTGATGGTAAAGACTTATCATTGGACTTAGGGCCTACCCTAATCCAGGATGATTTCATCTTGAAATCCTAACCCAGTTATATCTGTGAAGACTATCTTTCCAAATAAGGTCACATTTTCAGTTTCCTCATGGATGTAATTGGGGGATGGCACAATTCAACCCTCTACAACCACCTTCTAAAAGGAACAAATGTTAACATCTTTCCATATATCCTTCAGATATTTTTTATTAAAAAATTTATTAATATAATGAAAGTCTTCATTGCACCCCTTCTTGGTCCCTCTTCTCTATACCTCCTGCCTTTCTTCATCCCCTAACTCCTAAGAGCCCACAATCTGATGAATCTGATGTGTATCCTTCAGTCAATGCTGTTATATTTTAATTACATTTATATTTTTCATAAAAAACTATAGAATTGTGTCACATTTTAAAAATTTATGTAAGTGGCATCCTGCTGATTACTGTTTATGACTATTTTGTACAATCAACATTTTGTTTCCAAGAGCTGTTCAAATGGAAAGATAAAAATTTAATTATACATTTTAACAAATATTTGTATTCCATTATATGAATAAGTACTTCTTATTTATTAGCTCCAGTAATGTTGGCAATTGAAAGTGTCCTTCTTTTTTTCTTATGAACTAGTTCATGTTAGGGTTTTCCAGAAAAACAGAATCAATAAGATATGTGTGTATTGGTGTGTAAAGTAATTCTATATCTATGTATATTTATAGATAGGTGTAGATATATTTAAATATATAGAGTAATATGTATTATCTATCTATCTATCATCTATCTATTTATCTAATCATCTTTCTATCCACCTATCAACTAGGGAGAATTATAAGGAATTGACATATGATTATGGAGGCTGGCAAGTCCAAAATCTGCACGGTAGGCCAGTGGGCTGGAGACTCAGAAAAGAAATCACACAAGGCAGCTCTGTCTCCTCCTTTCAGCATCCATCTCTTCCCTCTGTTATCCTCTGGACTGCATAATCCAGGCTTTCTCAACTCAACACTATTGACATCAGGGCTGAATAATTCTATGCTGTGGGGGCTGTCCTGTGTATTGGAGGATGTTTATCAGCCTCCTTGGCATCTACCCATTAGATGCCATTAGCATCTCTTCTCCAGTTGTGAAAATAAAAATTGTCTCCAGACCTTGCCAAATGTCCCATGGGGGCAAAATTATCTCTGTTGAGAACCGCTGACTTAAAACACCATGATAAAGTACCAGTTGAAGATAGTCTCAGAGGAAATACTTACTCATCTACCCAGCAAGTGCTGAAGCAGAAAGGAGAGAGGTGTTGGAAAACACCACGGCACTGTCTGATTTAACTATTCTGACATTGCTTTTTTCCTTGTTGCTCTAAATTTTAGATTCTGGCCAGGGTTTATCTGGCTGCTATATTTAGAAGGAATAATTTTATTCAAGGCAAATTAAGAGCAAATATTGAAAGAATCTGTCTTTTATTTTTATGGCAAGAAATGGTAGTAACCTAAAGAGACACTTTTGCTTAATTTTTCTGTCATTTTAATTGAATTTTGTCTTTTACTTTTACAGTTAGGACTAGGCTACCAGATGTTATTATTGCATTTTGTCTTTTGATGTTAAGGAGAGCTTCAGGAAACCAAAATTCATAAGAATTAGAATCTCCCCCTATTCACCGGTCAGATATACAAGTGTGGGCCCCTTGTAGTACAGGATTCCACCGATAGATGAGTGTTGTAGGAACCCATCTGTATCAGTGTACCAGCTGGCATTATTGTGAGAGGATGCATTCAGCTTCAGTGAATCTTTTTGAAGACACTCCAGTGTGTTTGCCAATTTCATGATGGGTGATTTACAAGCACTCCTGCCCACACTGTGCTGAGTGTTCTGCAGTTTTTGACCAAAAACAGCATGACTCCCATTCTCCACCCTCCCTGTTCACTCTGATCAACTTTTTTTTTTGTTTCCCCAGATGAAAGAAGTCCTCAAAGGCAAAGGTTTTGTTGATGTGGAAGAGGCAAAACAGTAAACAGCAGAAGTACTAAAAGGCATCAAAATCAACAAGTTCAAAAACTGTTTTGAGCAGTGGAAAAAACATCTCGATAGGTATATTGCATTAAATGGGGAGTACTTTGAAGGTGACTAAAGTTTAAACATGTAAGAATAAAGGACTTCTGGCCAAGATGGAGGCATAGGCAGACACAGTGTGCTTCCTCGAACAACCAAATGAAGGACAACAACAAATTTAAAAACAAAAAACAACCAAAACTGGCAGAAAATAGAACTATATGGAAGTCTAACAATCAAGGAGTTAAAGAAGAAACATTCATCCATACTGGTAGGAGGGATGGAGATGGACAGCTGGGCAAAGAAACTAGCAGCAAGGTGATAACTGGAGGACTGGGGTGGGCAAGGCAGTGGCTGATGGAGTGGGTGTTCCCACATTCATGTGTGGATAAACTGGGAGAAACAACTGGGGAGTGAGACAGATTGCACAACCTAGGGTTCCAGTGTGGTGAAATAAATCCTCAAAACCTCTGACTGAAAAAACCTGTGGTAGTTGAAGCAGCAGGAGAAACTTCCAGACTCACAGGAGAGTTTGTTGGAGAGAGCCACAGGGTCCTAGAATGGTACACAACACCCCCTACCCTGGAATCAGCACCAGAAGGGCCAAATTTTATTGTAGGAAGAGGAGTAAGTAAATAAAACATGGCAGAGAGTTGAGCAAGCGGCATTGTTCCCTCTCAGACCCCTTCCCTACATACAGTGTCACAACACAGTGACATGGGTTGCCAAGACAAAAAGAATGGCCTAAGTGAAAGAGCAGATCAAAGATCCAGAAAAAATACAACTAAACAATGAAGAGATACCCAACCTATCAGATGCACAGTTCAAAACACTGGTAATCGAGATGCTCGCAGAAATGGTTGCATATGGTCACAAAATAGAGGAATAGATGAAGGCCATGAGAAGTGAAATAAAGGAAAATGTACAGGGAACCAACAATGAAGGGAAGGAAACTGGAACTCAAATCAATGGTGTGGATCAGAAGGAAGAAATAAATATTTAACTATAACAGAATGAGGAAACAACAATTCAAAAATATGAGGAGAGGCTTAGAAACCTCCAGGACAACTTTAAATGTTCCAATATCTGATTCATAGGGGTGCCAGAAGGAAAAGAAGAAGAGCAACAAATTGAAAACTTATTTGAAAAAATAATGAAGGAGAATATCCCCAATATGGTGAAGAAAAAAGACTTCCAGGAAGTCTAGGAAGCTCAGAAAGTCCCAAGAAGTTGGACTCAAGAAAGCACACACCAAGACACATCATAATTACATCACCCAAGATTAAAGATAAGGAGAGAATCTTAAAAGCAGCAAGAGAAAAGGAGACAGTTACCTACAAAGGAGTTCCCATAAGACTATCAGCTGATTTCTCAAAAGAAACCTTACAGGCAAGAAGAGGCTGGAAAGAAGTATTCCAAGTCCTGAAAGGCAAGGACCTACATCCAAGATTACTCTATCCAGCAAAGCTATCATTTAGAATGAAAGGGCAGATAAAGTGCTTCCCACATAAGGTCAAGTTAAAGGAGTTCATCATCACCAAGCCCTTATATATGAATTGCTAAAGGGACTTATCTAAGAAAAAGAAGATGATCAAAACTATGAACAGTAAAATGACAACAAACTCACAAGTATTAAAAACTGAACCTAAAAAAACAAATACAAAAATAAACTAAGCAAACACCTAGGACAGGAACAGAATCACAGAAATGGAGATCATATGGAGGGTTATCAGCGAGGAGGGGAGGGGGAATGAGGTAAAAGTTACAGGAAATAAGTAGCATAAATGGTAGGTAGAAAATAGACAGGGAGAGGTTAAGAATAGTGTAGGAAATGTAGAAGGCAAATAACTTATATGTATGACCCATGGACATGAACTAAGGTTAGGGAAATTCGGGGGGAAGGAGGTCTGAATGGCAGAGGGGACTAAAGGGGGGAAAATGAGACAACTGTAATAGCATAATCAATAAAATACATTGAAAAAATAAACATGTAAGAATAAATATATAATATATTATACACGGATTCCATGGCTTTTTTGGTCTCTCATATGTCAATCACTACCATCGAAATCAAAGTTAAGGATGCGAAGGAGTCAAAAGTGTTTTGCAAAGCACAAAACATCCGCATCACAAGGTCTACTCAGAGAATAGTTTTTGACCCTGACAGGAAATGTTTCTCAGCACTTGGACTTGTAGTTTAGCACATTTTAACAAGTGTGATTACTGGCTTTCCCTGAAGTAGATGAAGAAGGAGTGAATGTCACAGGCAAGCATACTGAAAGCTGAGAAAAAAAGATTGTTTACATTCTGATGGGAGAAGACAAAAACAAGAACAGAATGAGAGCAATACGAAACGCTAACTCAAGGCCTCAAAGCCTTAGCAGCCTGAAGCTGTGTAATGCATGGGATAAATAGCCATGAGCACTTCATTCGTCCCTGAGAACACAACATAGTGCTGGATGTTTATATGATGACAATGAGCCATCAATGCCAGGTTCATGTATGTTAAAAATAATTGGTTCTTATGGGTGGTGGTGAGGGTTGCACAATAATATGGATATATCTGATACCATTTGAATACTGTACAGTTAAACATGATTAGAATGGTAAATTTTATGATGTGTATATTCTGTCACAATAAAGAGTCAATTACTAAGAGGGTTGGGAAATTTGTAATATATTTCTGGAAAAAAATTATAACTAAAATGGTTAAGATTAAAAATGAAAATGTGCTGCTTAAAAAGATAAGCAAAAGCTATCTTGATGATTCACTCATGAATAGTCTTTCCTTTATCAAAGAAGCTTGATATGTATTATGTCACTGGAATTAGTTCAAAAATAGCAACTAATCATGTTCTAATAGAAAGAATTGGATGTCGTGATTTTCAGGAACTGGCTTTTACTTTTAACTGTGACAATGAAATATGACTATAAATCTTGTGGTGTGATAATAGAACTTAAAAAAATAAAAAATAAAACAACCCTCATTCTGAGGCAGGGCTCAATTTCTGGCCTGAGCCAAGCCTGGCTCCTCTAATGAGTGTTAGCTTAGGGCTTCCACATGAGCAGCCAGGGTTGATGGGTGAATGCATTTATTGTCTGTATTGATAACAACGAACAGATTCCTGGTGGCAAGCACTGATCACATGTAGCTCTTGCAGGCCTCTGAGAATAACTTTTTATTCAGAGACACAACCATTCAGAGTTAATTATAGCCTTAATGGTGGCAGTGCCATTAAGAGCTCACTCACACAACCCACACTATCATGCTCCCAAGACCACACCAGGTGCATTCTAAGGAGCTTTGTCATGTCGAGTGAGGAGGTTGGACATTTCCTGTTTCCTGCTGGCTGGTCCTTAGCAATACATTTTACGTGACATTTCTGCTTTTGCACATTGAAATAGGAGGAATCCTGAAAGGAGCGGAATAGATCGTTCACCAAGAGACGGTGCTGTGTTTGGTAACAGTTGATTTGTATTGACTGCTGGCCATCCCAGTTATTTTTTAAGGCAGAAAGCTTCAGCCCATTTTTGGGAAAATGAGATGAGAAGTTTGCATTTGAATTTTTAGACCTGTTTTTGCATAGTGAAAACCTTAATGTTCTGCAAAAGAGTCTTTAATAGATATTGTTTGATGAGAGCAAGTGTATTCATTCAAAATTCATTTTCATCACATGCAAATCCCAGAGTCTACTTCTCACTTTGGAATAGGAAGCTACAAGACTAGGCAGGTATAATTCGCTCTAAGTAAACAGAATGAGGGCAATACTTTGAAAATAGGAGCCTTCGGCCCACTTGGGAACTTTGAGCAGCGAACTGGGATAGAATTATCTGAGGAAAAGATTTTTCTGAATCATTTTTTTAGGAGGGAAATAACTGCACCAATTTTAGTCTCAAACTTTTAAAGTTATTTCTCAAAATCTTTGGAGGCTTTTCAAACCGGTTCTAAAGGTTTTTATAAAGTTGAAATGGCTCTGAAATCTCCTGTCCAAGTGCAGAGACACTTGCTGAATAAATAAGGTGTGATGTTGTCTTCTGAGAGCTTGTTTGGATTTCAGGAAGTGAACAAGATAAGCTCACTGGACTCTTCTTGCTCTGATTCTTCTTTCCCAAAAAGTGCTTGAAAGAAACCACTGTTATTTCTTAACTTAAAAAACAAAACAAAACAAAACAAAACTCCCAGAAAATCTACTGGGAGAAAAGAAATCACAATCAAGGCTCAGGATGTAGCAAAGACATATCAAATAGTAATACAAATCATGACAAACGTAGAATAAACATAACAGTTGAGTGTGCATTTTTATTTGCACTTTTTTGATATGAACTTCCCTGTTAAAAAGAATGAACTAAAAACATACCTGTAGCCTGAAGTGTTTCCCTTTTCCTTTTCTTTTCTCCTCCTCCTCTTCCTCCTTTTTCTCTTCTTCCCTCCTCCTCCTTCTCCTCCTCCTTTTTCTTCTTCGTCTTCTTCTTTTCTGTAATTCACAATCAAGAACAGAAATAATCTTGGTGGTAAGGAGTATGCTGTTTTAGAGATTGTTTCAGAGAATTTCTATGTTAATGAACTGAGTGATTTAGAGCTGAAATTAATTTTTGCTCTTTTTGTTTTAAACAAAAAATAGCATGGTACCATATTCAGTACGTTACATGCTTCAATAAGGGTTGGATTGCCAGAAGGAAAGACCACCACAGCTGCCTTCTGGGTGGCTCCAGATGAGTTTTTATTCTGACAAAACTTGACTATGTCATATTCGTGTGGTCAGAGGCGTCTTACTTTACAGCACTTTTGGACCTCCACCTCAGCCCTAAGCCATTTGGCAAGAACTGGGGAGTACAAAGGAGTCTGCCTCTTCTAGGTATTGGACAGAGACCATGGAATCCCAGGGCCCTCATTCAACAAGCCCCCTCATAGTACCATGAAATGACAGGTGACCCATTCTTACTGTACCATTCCCTGTCATGGAAACCTGCCAATAAGGACATAGGCTAAAGTCCCACTACTGGGGGACAACTCATAACATCTCTGAATCTCATTTTACATGTGTGTAAAAAGGAATAGTGTCCCTCTCTCACTGCCTCTGGCTGAGAGCACAGAGGAAGCTAGGTGAGTGGTCAGGGATGCCTACTACACCTATGGGATGGGCATGTGGTGCTTCATGAGGAGCATCGCTGCAGCAGCCATCATGGGTCCCTGAAACCTTCACTTTCTCCTGAGGAAGGGGCTGTTGGATTTGTCCTGAGAATCCAGAATAGCTATATCTGGGGAAATAACAATAAAGCCCAGCTTTTACTTTTAAATTTATCCCACACACAGGCTAACATAATGCATAACAAAATATTCCATTTCTTAAAAGGAAGTCTTAGATTTCTGGGAGTGAATGCACAGTCTGTCTTGATTTCATTCACAAAGTACTTTTGTCCCTTTAGCTCCCCACTCCACACACCACCCTCAGTTCTTTGGAGTCCAGCTCTCCAGGGCAGCGGGGCACAGAGAAAGTGTCTTCCATTCTCCAAAAGCTTATTTCCTTAGCGGTGAAATCCAAAGAGGAACCCTTTCTCCACAGCAGGCATGACAGTCCACATAAAGCATGCATGGAAAATGCCAGAGCACAGGGATTTGGTCCTTCAGTCTTCCTTTTACTTTGCCGCAGAGAAGTTGCCTCTGAAGAATGGCCTAAAGTAGCTTATGGATCTATTGAAGGATGTGGATTTTGTTCTCACAGTGTCGAGCTTCATATAAATTGGGAAGAGAAGCAATGTTTTTAGCCTTTACTTTTATAGATTCTTGAAATTTAAGTAGCCTTTGCTTTAGAAGCTGAGCTATTTCCAGGAGATTAACAATGAAAAGTCTCTTTATTTCTTTTTAAACTGGCATGTTCATAATAGAGTTTCCTCTGAGCCCATAGGTTCTTTCTGATCTATTCTGGAATATTCCCTTCTCTCCAGGGAGCAGGACAAGGTGCTCTTCTGTCTCTTGAGGGAGAAAGAGCATTTAATGGCATCTGACTTCTTTGCGGGAAGCCAGGCAACCCTGGGAAAAGAACTATGTCCAGAATAACCTTCAGGTAGCTTTAAGGCTGCTCTCCTTTCCCTGATACTACCCTACCCCAACCCCTAAGTTTCTTCTCCCTCTCTCCTACAGTTGCTATCAGACTTGGAGCATTTCCCCCCTCATCCACAGATCCCACAGTCTCAGAAATCAACAGTAACTAAGTCACTCCATGGCATGAGAAGCCTAGTGACCATCTTCCATCAGAAGAACACCAGAAATGGCACATTCTGACATCCTCCCTGCACCAGGCTCAAAAGAAATTTTGTCTTACCACCACGTTGTTGTGCCAGTGAATCACATACTGCTCGGTGGTCTCATGCTCAGGGCTGCCTCCCCCAGTGGAGGAAGGGAGGCTCACCCCAGACCTCCCATTAAAAAAGAGGTGAGTGACTTGCTGGCCTGCAGCCACTCCATCCCAAGTTCACAGCAGCGCCCTTTGGATGGGGAGAAGGCTACAAAGAGGAACAAGCTTAGGAAGAAACAGGATTTTGCCTTTCCCCAATTACAAAGTAATTCTCTCATTGCAGAAAGCATTTTTTCCCCCTGAAATTCAGGAAGAAGTTATTTTGAAGTCATGCCAGTAAAAGCTGTGGAAACAGTGATGGGAGCTTGTGCTGGAAGCCAAGGACATATGCTCCATGCTGATTCTCCATTACTCTTATTTATTTGCAAGATCTGAACTAATTTCTCAGCTGTAATCTACACCACCCACCACCTATGAACTTCTCAGAAGTGTCCTGCAGTGGAAGGGCAGCCCAAGCAGGAATGCCAGGACTCTCAGCAGGGCCTGCGCAGCCACAGACTCTATCTCCAGTCTGCAATGGCTGACTTAGTAATTCACTTAGATGATCTCCTTGACAATAAGCAAAGATTCTGGCAGGAAATAGTCAAAGGAAAATGTTGCAATTTTAGTAAGGGGCAGAATCTGTTTCATGATTAGACTGCAGAGTGAGTTCAAGTGTGAAGATGATGTGGTCACTAATACTAATCTGGTCTTTAAATTCTGACATTTTATTTATCCTGGATTTTTTTGCATTAATTTTGATCCTTAAAAAATATTACATTAGCAGAGCTCAGGGGATTTTTAGGGCAGTGAAACTACTCTGTATGTTTCTATAATGATGGATATGTCTCTATGCATTTGTTCAAACCCATAAAATGCACAGCACCAAGAGTGGACCACAGTGTAAACTATGGACTTTGGGTGATGATGTGTAAATGCAGATTCATTGATTTTATAACTGTCTCACTGGTGAGTGTGTTGATAATGGCCGAGGCTGTGTATGTGTGGGGAGAGGGGACATGTGAGAAATCTCTGCACTTTCAGTTTGCTGTGAACCTAAAACTGCTCTTTTTAGAGTCTAACAAATATGGTAAAGCATTTTATTAAATAAGTAGTCTAATAAAAATATTGCATTAAATGTTAAATATTTGTGTGGTAAGTTATTGTTAAATGGGCACAGTTACAGTTTCACAAGATGAGAAGAATTCTGGAGATGGATGGTGGTGATGGTTGCATAACAATGTGAATGTACTTAATGTTACTGAACTTAAGTACACTTAAAGATGGTAAAAGGTAAATTTTATGTTGTGTGCTTTGCCACAATTAAAAATATTATTTATCTTAATGACTGAGTTGTTTTGGGTACCCCCTTAAATCTTGTGTCTTCAGTGAGTACGTCATCTCACCCTTGTCCTCGCCAGGCTTTCCTGACAGAATCTGAAAGCTGCTGGGTGTCGTGATGCAGAGTTGTGTACATCACTAGGAAAAACTTGTCTACATTTTATCCAGCAGACAAGCTGTTTTGTTTTGTTTTGTTTTCAAGACACAAAGTTTTAAACGCCAAAACTTTGTTTTGGCAATATTACTTTTGCATTTAGACCTAGGCATATAAAATTATTCTCACTTGTCTGGCTTACCTTTTATTTTATGTTCATAAGAGGGAATGAGAGCATGTGGAATAGAAGGAGAAAGATAAATATAGAAAGATATAAAGGTGGGCCTTTGTGTCTTTTATTGCAGAATAACAAATTAACACAAACTGTGTGGTTTAAAACAAGACACATTTACTATCTCTCAGTTTCTGTAAATCATAAATCCAGCGTGGCCGACTGAGTTTTCTGCTCAGGTAAAGGCTTAAGTCAAGATGTTGGTCCATCTGAATTCTTGTCTGAAGCCTGTTAAAAAAATCCATTTTCAAGTTCATTCTCACTGTTAGCAGAATTCAGTGTTTTGCGCCAGTGGCTCTGCCAGCTGGCAGCTGGAGCCTGCTCTCAGCAATTACAGGTCACCTGTGTTCCTTGTCATATGTTCCTTCAAGTCAGCAATGGTTCAGCAAATCCTCTTCTAGAGGCAAAACCCAAACTAGCTACTTGCAAATCCCATTTGGCACTAATACCTTTATCTCCTCAAATCAGATAGTATATATTAGTGACATTAGTGATGATTGGTATGTGACACAGGTTATAGGGACATATGTTTTTAATGAAAAACTGAAAACAGAAAGAAAAGTATGTAGATTTAAAGAGCTCATGTTATTATATCAGGCCCACTGTATCTCTCTATTTTAATGTCAACTGATTTGGGACCCTATGTACATTAATAAAACCCTTCACAGCAGTACCTTGATTGGTCTTTAACTGAGTAACCTGGAGAAAGAGTCTACATCAGGGGATAAAAAGCTTGGGGCCATCTTAGAATTGTGCTTACTATAGTAGCCTTTGAAGTGTATCAGGGCTTTTAGGTAAATAGCTTTTAAAAAATAATAGATTCACTTATATAATAATAGACTAGGAAGGATATATAATGGAACAATTTAATCACAGATCTAAGATGGGGATAACAATCAGAAAATATCTTTAAGAAACATAGTGATTTTTATTGTTTCTATCATGGGTTGTACTAATCACATTTTGTACTTCTATATGCTTACTAGCAATCCTTTAGTAATTCTTTTTTAATAAATTTTATTGATTACGCTATTACAGTTGTCCCAATTTTTCCCACTTTGCCTCCTTCCACCTGGTACCTGCCATTTCCTCTGGCAATAGCACCTCCTTAGTTCATGTCCATGGGTCATGCATATAAGTTCATTGACTTCTCCATTTCTTATACTGTTCTTAACATCCCCCTGTCTATTCTGTATCTACCAATTTGAACTTCCTAATCCCTGCACCATTTCCCCCATGCTTCCCCTTCTCCCTCCCAACTGATAACCCTCCAGATGATCTCCATACATATGATTCTATTTCTGTTCTGCATGTTTGCTTAGTTTGGTTTTTAGATTCAATAGTTGTGAATTTATTGCCATTTTACTGTTCATAGTTTTGAACTCCTTCTTTTTCTTAAATAAGTCCCTTTAACATTTCATGTAATAATGGCTTGGTGATGATTAATTCCTTTAGCTTTACCTGGTCTGGGAAGCAATTTATCTGTCTTTCCATTCTAAATGGTAGCTTTGCATAACAGAGTAATATAGATGTAGGTCTTTGCTTTTCATCATTTTGAATATTTCTTGCCAGTCCCTTCTTGCCTGCAAACTTTTTTTTGAAAAATCAGTTGACAGTCTTATGGAAATTCCTTTGTAGGTAACTCTCTGCTTTTCTCTTGCTGCTTTTAAGATTCTCTCTCTATCTTTAACCTGTCATTTTAATTATGATGTGTCTTGATGCGGTCCTCTTTCTGTCCATCTTGTTTGGGACTCTGTGTTTCCTGGACTTGTATGTCTACTTCCTTTGTCAAATTAGGGAAATTTTCTTCCATTATTTTTTTCAAATAAGTTTTCAAATTCTTGCTCTTTCTCTTTTCCTTCTGACATCCCTATAATTCAAATATTGGTATGCTTGAAGTTGTCCCAGAGGCTCCTTAGCCTATCCTTTTTTTGCGGGGGTGGGGTGGGGGGGCGGGGATTCCTTTCTCTTCTTGTTGTTCTGATTGAATTTTTTTGATTCCTAATATTCTAAATCACTGATTTGATTCTTGTCTCCCTGGGTCTTTTTATGTTGTTGATATACCCTGTGAGTTCCTTGAGCATCCTGATAACCAGTGTTTTGAACTCTGATTCTGATAGATTGTCTGTCTCCATTTTGTTTAATTCTTTGGGAGTTTTGTTCTGTTTTTTTCATTTGGGCCACATTTCTTTGTCTCCTCATTTTGGTGACTTCCCTATGTTTGTTTCTATGTATTAGGTAGAGCTGCTTTGACTCCTTGTCTTAGTGGTGTTAACTATTGTAGAAAAGTGCACTGGTAATTTGGATGGGGTGGAGCCTTAGGTAATCATCAGGGCAGGGCAACTAATGTAAACCAGATGGATGGAGCCTCCTGTATGATGTCACTGCTTTGTGGCTCTGTGTACAGGAGGGCTCATAAAGGGCACAAATCTGTCACCTGGCCTCTGGAGTTTTGTCCAGGAGGAAGCTGTCTCCTGGCACTCACCCTGATGCCAGACACTTTAATTTCTCTCTGTATGCCACTGGTGCCCTTTCAGCTGCTGCCCTAGGGCTGAAGCCCACAGGGAGTGATTCTGTGTAAGTCCTAAGTCCATTGTGGACCTTTTAAGAGGAGACTCCTGAGAATCCTGCAGGTTCTTCTACTGCCCCAAACCTCACTGGATTTTTACATCCAGAAGTTATGGGGACTTATCTTCCTGGCATTGGAACCCTGGGCTGGGTGGTCTGGGATCCCTCACTCCCAAGGTATCCCTCCCAATTTTTATCCATCACACATGAGTGTGGGACCACCCAATCCACACCTCCACACCTCTTACCCATCTGGATGAATGTAACTTCTTTAGTTTCCTGATTGTCATATTTCCATACAGCTGGATTTTCTGATATTTCTGGGTGATAATTGTTTTGTAGTTTTGTTGTAATTTTTGCTTTCATTGTGCAAGGGGGAGAGCCATGCTTACCTATGCCTCCATCTTGATTGGAAGTCCCTTAGTAACTCTTTCTTAAATATTCACAGAGGTTGAGGTGAAGTAAGACAGTATATAATTTGTTCAATGCTCTTCTGCCTTTAAAAATATGTCACGATATATATAGTTTTCTTTTTCTTCCAGCAGAACCTTAACTATTCATCATTCTTTAACTTGATAAAGGTAGATTAGTGATTTTGGAAGCCAGAAGTTACAACCTGTATTTAGTTTTAGTTAGGTGAAAGGCTTTTGAGTCTTCAAGTCTTATGCTCACTCCATACACACAGATAGTATGCCTTTCACACTTTACCAACACAGCAAGCCTTGAACTATGATAGTCATGTGACCAAGAACAAGGAGAGAAGTGGATTCTTTCTCTGTTCTGGTCAGTCTGAACCTAGGCCAAGATCACCTGTGTAGATGAATATGTCACAATTTTTTTGGAGATCAGATTACTGGCTGACCCTATCCCCTCCTGTCAAATTAGGTCCCAAACCTTCTGCAGATAAAAATGATTTTCAGAACTTGAGTAACTGTGCTCTAGAGGCAAAGCCTTTGCTAGATAGTTGCAAATATCACTTGACATCAATTCCCTCATCTCAAAGCAGATAGTTTGCCTTAATGACATTAGTGATGATTGGTGTGTGATGCAGTTCACAGGGGCATATAATTCTAATAGAAATACTACAAAGAAAAAAAAGCATGTAAATTATCAAATTTTTAACTTGAGTTGGGAGAATTAACTAAAGTTTATATTTTGTTTTCCCTGAGGAAAAACGCTATGCAAATAGTACAACTATGGTAGAAAATTCCATCTATCCACAGCAATAAAACACATGGAAAATAATTTCTAGGCAGTTCATGCACTAAATATAAACTTTTTACTAATTAATAAGGTTCTTGAGGTCCTCTGACGACTTAGGTAGCAAAAAGGGGGCTTATCCTGCTTGATTCACGAGTAGCTTATTTTGGATAAAATTGGCTGTTACCCCCAGAAAAAAGGATTAAGAAAGTCTTCCTCTCCAGAACAGGCCCCAGGGTGGGATTTGTGGGCTTTTCTCTCTTATCCTCACTCTCAGTGACTCTTGATGTACTGATTCCATTGTTACAAAAGCAGACAGCCACAGGAGGTGCAAATCTCAACAATTGAGGTGCTCAAAGCTGATTTTCCTAAGTTACACTTGGTCTTATGCCATTCAGTCAGCACAGCTCAGCTCACTCCTTTTACTCACCTTCTAGTTAACTTTACCTTTAGCCTCAGCCACAGAAGTTTTGGTCCTTTCATCATGGTTCCCTATGTACTCCTGGACCCAGTAATTAAAAAATAAGAGGCTCTTTTTGGACTGGGCCTTTCATCAAACTGTCTGTTCTCATATCAAAATATTTGCCAAATTCCTCCAACTTCTACCCATAAAGTTGGGTCATCTTGTTGCCCTCTTCTTCCATTCCCTCTACTCCTTCTCCTCTTCCTCTTTCTTCCTTTCCTCTTCTATATTTTCACCTCTTCTTCCACCCTATGTCCCCCCAATCCTTCATCACACTCGTCACTTCTGAAATGAGCCCTGCTTTTGCTAGCACATTCTCTATCTCCATCAAGCCTATGATTTCATTATTTCTTTAGTCAACTGATTTCTCGTTCCCAGTTCATTCTGCTTATCTTCCTTTCAAGACACTGAATTTTACTAGATGTTCCAAGTCCCTCTAAAATGCTACTCCAGGTCTTTGCCATTCTGCTGGGTTGGTATATGGTTTAGGAAAAGAGTAATAGCATAACCATCCTTTATGGATGGCCATTGATCAAGCCTCCCTAATAGAATATTCTCAGAGTTTGGAAGTAGGGGCTTCTGGTATGGCCATGGCAGGGTCCTGGCTCACTGTGTCTTCCTTCCTTGAGAGCTGTGCTGGCGGTGTAACATCCTTAACCTACTACCCTATACAGGTTTCTCCTTCCTGGCCTTTGTGTTTTCCTCTTGTCTTCAACTCTGACAGATATCTCTCTGGGTAATCTCAATATCTTGGAGAAGGCAATGCTTGGTGAGGAAGAAAAATGATCTCTGAATGCCTCTGGCTTTTGTATATCAAAAATGTAAGTCATTTGAGAAAAAAGGATTTAGGAGACAGGCAGATGTGCTGGTCACGAGCAGGAGGATAAGACTAGGAGAGACTCCCTGAACAGGGAGTGTAGTGAGCAAGCTTCCCAGGGGACCCACCAAAGATGCAGCAAGGCCCCAGAATGGAATGAGGCACTTGGGCCTCAGAGCTGTCAACGTTTCCCAAGACTCCGGGGCTCCTGTGTGACCGGAAGAGCCGGAGCTGCTCACCAGTTTTGCAGGCCGCAGGAGGGACTTGCTGGTCCACTTTCGGTGGTTTTACAGAACAAACACTTGCGGCGTGTGCAAAGACTCAGTAAGGAACACCACTAACCTACGTCTAACGTCTGCTTTTGCTTAAAAGTAGTAATATTGCATTTTTATGAGACTATAATTCAGGATTTTAATTATTTTAAACTATCTTTTCTAATAACTATTTGGAAATGCTAATTTTATCTAGTTTTCTAGCAACAGAATTTTCTGAACGTATTGATCAACATTCCTTTTGTACATAGTGTGTATGGGTCATGGCATGGGTCCTTTAATGTTACTTTAGACTGTTACCAAGGCATATTGGGAGAGCCGTCTTGTTCAACCTTGAGAAGAGCCACTCTATCTTTTTAACTACTTTTTAAGTAGAGTCATCTCACTGGTTAAAGATACGAACCAACCTGCTGTTATCAGTTAAAGATGACCACAAACTCTCTACAACCCCTTATATTTTTTTCTACAGCCCCTTATATTATGACGGGGAAACTATTTGCTTTTTCTTAGAATTTGGCCCCCTGCTCAGTTTAAGGACATTTAAAAAAATTAATATACTTTATTTTAGAGGACCAGTTTAGCTTTACAGAAAAATTGATAGGAAGAGAGATCTCAAGCATTCCTTACCCCTTGCACAAGTTTCCTCCACTATTTACATCTTATACTAGCATGCTACATTTGTTACAATTGATGGATCAGTATCAGTGCATTATTAAATAAGGTCTATAGTTTACATTAGGGTTCATTCCTGGTGTTGCATGTTCTATGGGTTTTGACAAATGTGTAATGCTGTGTATTCGCCATCACAGTCTCAAACAAAATAGCTTCATTGCCCTAAAAACCCTCTATGCTCTACATTCATTACCCTTTCCTCCCCTACCCTTCTACCCCTGGCAACCATAAATCTTTCTGTTATTTCCACAGTTTTGCTTTTTCCAGAAGGTCATTTTAGATTATACAGTATGTATCCTTTTCAGATTAACTTCTTTTACTTAGTAAATTGCATTTGAGGATTGTAGGCAGTATTTTTATACAACAGATAATTCAAAAACTTGACATATCGAAAATTAGCATGTCAGTTACTTAGGTGACCAAATGGATTCTACGCACACACAGTTCTATTACATGAGGCAAATTAATGGCAACCTATAAGAAGAGGATTATTTTCTTGGCATTTCAGTAGCATTGGTTGTACACATGACATATGTGACATGGCACATTTATCTGGAAGTATGCTTCAAGGAAGCAGCTTGTTAGAGGTAGAAAAATTGAACTTAATGTCTACCACTACTTTTAACATTTTGATTGCTTCTAATAGGTCATTTAGCACCTTGTTTAATGTCTTACCTGAATTTTTTCAATACTTACAACAATCACCTGTTTCAGAGGGAAAAATGGAGGTTTGAAGAAGTTGCATATCGAAGATCACATATTCAGCAGATGGTTAAGTGGGACTTGAACTCAGGACTACCTCCAGAGTCCATGGGCTTAGCCATTTAGTCTCTTATTGGATATGTATAGAAAAATTATTTTTTATTTTTAAATAATGTATATATTTATAAATTTATATATTTTAATTTTATAAATTCTCTGTGCTTTGTTTTTCTTCTTTTTTAAAAAAATTATTTTATTGCTGTTCAAGTACAGCTGTCTGTACTTCACCCCTCCCACCCCAGCCCTCCCCACCTCCCTCCTCTGATTCCAACCCCTTGGTTTTGTCCATGTGTCTTTTAATAGTTGTTTCTGAAAACCCTTTTCACTTCCCCCCATTATCCCTTCCTCCTCAGAAAACTAAAAAAAGAAAATATTATTTTGTATATCCATGAGGAGAGCCAAGGAAATCCCTCAGCCTGGGTAGGTCTTAAGTATGTATAGTTACTCTGGAAACTCTCTCTTATATCTTGTTGTGGAGTTCTAACATATGTTTTCACCCACTGATAAGTCAATGTGCTCTCAGCCTTTCTTATCTGTTGCGTTTCTGTGGCATAAATACACAATGATGTGTAAGAGTTAAAGAGAATGAAGCATTGGAAAGTTTCCACACAGACCTGTTTATTCAAGTTGTTGTTTGCATATAGAAATGCTGGGGCCTGAGTTCAGGCTCCCTAAAAGCTCATACTGCAGGGAGTAAGTACAGTATGATGCTCTTCAAAGTCATGCCAACCTCAGCCTTAGCCATGTCTTTTGTAAGGACTGCTTGTTCAACTAAGAAGATTTTTTTCATTACTTCCTGCCTGAAGATAAATGAAGAGACTTTTAATGTATTCCTTTATACATCAAACATCCCTTGAGCCCATCTATGTGTCATACCCTAAAGATATACAAGCAAACAAGTAACCATAATAAAGGGTCACACATGCTATAGTGGTGTTCAATATGGGTCCAAGAATGGCACCAAGGAGGGGCTAGTCAATTCTTTCTGTGGGTCAGGGAAGGCAGTGCTCAGGAGGTGATGTTTAAGCTGAAATACATCAAGTGGGGTAGGGATGTGTTAATGCTGAGGCACAAAGCATATGCAGGGGCTTGGGAACTGAGATGGGTGGCCCATTCAGTGAATGCTGCACTGTCAGATATGTCTGGAGCCTGTAATTTGAAGGGAACAACAGGAATATGGGACTGGAGAGGCAATGGCTAAGGAGGAGGGTCTTAGGTATGATGGCCCAGGTGTTGAAGATCATCTAACAGCATTTCAGAAACATGGAGAATTTTAAGCAGGGGAGGTGTGACATATTTACATTTTTAGGAAGATTGTTTTGTGGAGGGATGCTAGAGGAGGGACCAGACCAGAGATACGGTGAGCAGTTAGATAACTGGAGGGCAGGGCTAGTGGTAGCAGTGAGATTGAGAGGAGGAGATGGGGTTCATACACATTTAAGAAATGAACATGAGAAAGCATAGTATTTGCATATTTAAACCTTTACTTATATCCAGAATTTTTTCAGAATCAATAAAAAATATTTTTCTAAACTATTCTTGTCCTTGGTATCATCATTAAATTCTTAAATGGCATGTTGTTTATATCACCACTTTTTCTTGGCTACACACTCACATACACACACACACACAAGTATTGTTTTCTATACAGATTCAGAAAGTTCAGTAGTTTTGAAACAAACAAAAAAATTAACTTTTAAATCAAAAGAGTTTCCTCCACTGAGTTCAGAACCCAGGGAGGGTTGATGGGAGTCACTGGTCCCAGGCAGAGCCTGGTCTGCCACTAACTTGAAGGTGGTTCCAGCTGGTCACCTGAGCTCTCTGGGCTCCACTTACTCCATTCAGAGAATGACCAAGTTAAGATGGATGGTCATGAAGATTTCTTCTAGTTCTTGACCTTAACAGCAATTTCACCAAATTTACTGACCTACATACTAAATATCTTTGAGAATCAATTGTTTTCCTGATTCATGAAAAGAATTTTCTGTGTGTTATAGCCTTGTACCAAACTCAGCTGGGGCCTATCAGAATAAAGCCAACTGCTGTATCCTAGGCATCCCAGGCACCAAATGGGTACCACTGATGTGGTTAAATCTCCGAAGTGCTCAGCCGCAAGCCTCGTTCATTCAACTCTGTCCAGTACAGTTTAGTGTGTGGAGAGCAGTGTATTGTGTTTCTTTCTTTCTTTTTTTTCTTTTTAGCAAGAATGCTTCTTTTAGTATTGACAAACAAGGATTTATATGGAGTATGTACAAGCAGTACTGAATGGTTCTCACTTGTCAAAGAAGATTTTCAACCACAGTGGAAGGGCTACAATAGTAATCATGAAACACAACACAGTTGATGATTCCCATTTTTTAAAATTTATTTTTAAGCACCATTAGGTTCTAGGCATCATTAACTATCAGCTATAAATAATATTTCTTATAGACACTCTCAAATGTCAAAGTTATGATGCTTATGCTTTCACACCACAAACTGAAGAAAGACTTTTATTACAAGAAAGATTTTCCTACAAGTGCTATGTGATATGAAAATCACTGGTTATTTAGGGGAGTGGAATCTGTATTTAATGGGGGTCTTTAAGAATGCTAGAACCAAGGGTTTGGATTTGGCTTTGACTATTCCAAAGTAGAATATTTGTATTATGAGAGCAAATTTGATAAATAATATGTAATATAGATTGTTTAATAATTGCATATAGATTCTTCATTTTTTGTAGCTGTATAGTAGTCCATTATAAGATTACAACATTATTTAACCATCCCCTATTGATGGAACTTGGGTTTTCTGTAATTTTTTGCTATTGCAGCCAATGCCACAGGGAATAACCTCATGTATATTCTCCCCTAGTTGAATATATTTATAGAATATATTTTTAGAAAAATAATTTAGGGTCAAGAAACATATGCATTTATAATTTTAATAGATATTTTCACATTCCCTATAGATTTTGAATACAATATATATTCTCCTCAGTGCTTTATAAGTGACTTTTTCCTCCTATACTTCTACAATCATAGCATGTTATCCTTATTTTTTAAAACAAACTGAAAGTTGGAAAATGGAATCTCAGTGTAGTTTAATTTGTATTTTACTTATTACAAGTGTGGTTGAGCATCTTTTCATATATATTTTTAATTCCTGTGACCTGTCTGTGAAGTGTTCTTTTTATAATACCATTTTGTCCTGGATAGTTGGTCCTTTCCTTATCAACTTTCAGGAGATATTTAGGTATTATGTATATCATCTGTGGTGTATAAATTACAAAATTTTTCCCATATGTCATCTTATGAAGGCTACTTCAACATGGAATTTGGATTTAGTGTCAATTGACTCTGTTTTGGATCCATTTAAGTATTTTACTTTTAAAATTAGAAGTAGTGGGTAGTTTGTACTGTTCTGTTTCCTGGAATGGACTTGGAGGACAATAGTATATTGAGATATAAATGTAAATATGATTTTGATTCTTTTAGTAATGAGAAAGTGCATTTCTTCCCCCCTTTTGTAGAAGCTCTATGAACAACTGTAATCCTATCAGTTATAAAAATACAATAACAGTGATAAATTTAAATATTTACTATATGTAAAACTTATTTTTCTTACTCTAGTAAGATCTAAAGTTTGTTTACTAAATAGCCTTGGTAAAAACAACAAATTATAGATACCCCATAAATATAGTTTCTACGAAATCTATTGGTTCAAAGTGCACAAACAAGATCTTGTTTCTGGGATTAAACAAGCACTGGACTGCTGGCTTTTCATTGCATGGGACATTTCAAGGGACCTCACCATCATCTGCGTTTCTCTGCGCCTTCTGCGTTAATAGGAGGTGTCTGGCTAAGCCCTCATTACAGAGCTCTGCAAACCTGTCATTCGACAGTGATGATTGCAGTGGCAATCCTAGTCAGAGCTGAAGGGACTGAGCTTACTACAAGAAAAGGGACAATCATGCGAGGGCTGTTTGGTCACATCATGACATCTCACCTGGAATTCAGGGACTTCAGAGAAACCCGCATGGCATTAGCCTTGAATTCTTAGTGGGTAGGTTCTCCATGGCCTTGAGGAAGAGGCTACGGAGTTAACATTTTGAAAGCAATTTTCTGCCACTGAAAAATGTGTGGTTTATCAGAACCGTAAGAAATGTCAAATGATTGGGATTATCCCCTTTCTCTTTTCCTGTGTGCCTTCAATTAGCTGAATGAAAGCAAACCCATGGCTTTAGAACCAAAAATAGCCAGAGAAAAGTGACGCAGATTTCACCGAGATGAAAGAGTGGAACCCAGAAGCCTAATTAAAAGCAACTGAGAAACCAGTATTCGATACAGAGTTTACTCACCTGAAAAAATAAACCAAAAGCTCCAGCGAGGCTTTGGGGGAGGGCTGTGGGAAAGGGGGAGAGGTCTCAGGCGGGTCAAAAGAAAGCCTGGCCTGCGAGGACACAGAGCCTTACTATTTCTTTCCTTCTGGAGTCAGGGGAAGGTCAGCCAGCCAGTTGAGGCCACCAACACACTGAGACTGCCTGACAGTGGTCAGCAGAGGAGAGAATAAGCTCACATGCTATGGTAGCAAGGACAACATTTATCCTCCCCAAATGCTTTGCTTTCTTTCTTATCTTGAAATGTGCATGATTAGCTAACCATCATCTCCTACCCCCTACCCCAGCGGGCTTCTTCTTTTTCTCTCAGTTCCTCCCCTTCTTACTAAAATTCAGAACATTTCTGTGCATTCAGCATATGGGTTGTTTTTGATGGCAGGAACTTTCAGGGACTTACTGTAAGAATTAGCCGTTTTTACCTAGAGAAAAATTCTCTTGACTTTAAGATTAATCAAGGCCCAAGGTCACTCAAGAAATAAATGATTCCTTCTTTCATGCAATGCATACAGTACTTTTAACCTACAAATCAGCTCCCCAAACTGAACTCTGGAAAATAAAAACAGCTTTGGTGATCCCTCTAAATGCAATTACCATTTTGTCCAAGGTTTTATTTGGAGGCATAAGAAAGGATTCAACCTAATTTTCTTGGACCTTAAGTGCTGGGGAAGACGTTCTTCATTCTTTTCCTTTCCAAGTTTGATATTCATTACCAAATGAATCATTCATTTGGTAGGGTGGAAGGTGGGAAGTATGGAAAGATGTAGATGGTGTCTCCAAATGAATGCAGTGGTTTTGTTAACTGCAAATCACTGAAATGACAGCACTGTTTTTGGGATGGGCTGTCCAGGAGGCAAAGACCAGATGCTCTCAAATGCTCTGTGAGGTCACAGTCAGCTGTCTTTTATTTGAGGCTTTGCCAATATCCCCCATAACACAGTGAGGCTAACAACACTGGTTATCAGCTACCGTTTCATAAGCCAAATCCACTTCACAAAGGATATCTCAGTATGAGTATTTTACATCAACATTACTATTGTCATTCCTTAAATAATTTGCAAACACCAAATTCTTTTTATTTTGCTGGCTATTGTAACTCTGGCTACCGCAGAGCAATTCTGTGTTAAGTACTGAAGATAAGGCCTTATCTGTAAGGGCACAACCATCTTAAAGGAACATGTTAATGTGAACATAAGAACATCACCGTGGTTCTCAAAGAGCTGGAGTATTTTTTGCTTTCTTTCCTCTCTTTTTTTCTTTCTAATAAAGAGAATTCCCCTTTCTGTTTCTATTTTTCTTTCCCCATTTCCCATCATGGAACTTCTCCACCTGAAACTAAGGGCCAGCATTTAAAGATTGTGTGTCCAATACAACATTACTAACTTTGTCAAATGATTTTTTTTGGCTTTTGTTGTTTGTGCTGGGACCTCATGGGCAGAGATTCAATTAATCATATTTCTCTGTACACCCCATACAAGGCCCCCTATATACCTGATTTCTCAACTATTTCTCCACTCTAATCCCCAGGCTCAGTATAAGATTTTTATATATGTTCTAAAATAATAATGTATTCTTTCTATAAAATATATTGGGTTGTTTTGTATGTATGTATGCTTTAACTTCCACAAATAGCATTATGGTATAAATTTCACCTTTTTTATTACTTTTTCCACTGAACAATATACTCTTAAGTCATGTCCATGTTGTTGTATGTTCATCTCTTTGTTTCTGGTTGCTTCACAGAGTGACATGTAGGCCACTCTGGTCTCTGCCACATGGATGCACACCCAGATAGAGAAGATGGCGAAATCAGAACTATTCATCTCAAAGGGGCAGTTACATAAAGTAGCAGATAATATAAGGACAATTGCTCTGTCACATATCCACGTGGATCCCTGTGTTGTCCTTTGCAGTCCATATCACAGCTGTGACGGTGTGGTATGGGTGATTATGAGTAAGCTTCTGAGGGCTGCTATTAGACAGTACTATGCCTGCTTGTTCGTTGCTATATCCCCTGTGCTTGGCCTAGAACCTGGGGAATAGGAAAAGCTTGAGAAGAATTTGGTAGATGAGTGTAGAAATAAGTGAGTAAACTAATAATAATGATTGTATAACAATTAAAGCCACTTTCTAGGAATCAGATGAACTTAGAATCCCTCCTGGCTGTATCACTGGGCAATGAAGTCAACCTCTCTGATTCTATTATCTCTTCTGGCAAATGGGTTACCAGAGTTGTTTGGATGATTATATGATATGATAAAATCAGAGTAGCTGATTTTAAGTCTTCCCCTCTTAGCAGGATCTTAATGAAAGAAGATATTATCCAATCCAATATTATAAATGTTAAGTGTTATGCTAGGGCTGTAACAGTATTTATGAGCAGAAGGGTTATAAGCTTTCAGGGTTATAAGCTTACATGAGTTAGAATTGTTTCCTCCTTGGACTTGCACTATATGCAAATGTACTTAATACAAATAGCAACTAAAAGCAGTTAATGTAAATACTCTTAATAATTGACCACAAAGAGAATTCAACTCAAGCTACTATGGCTTGCAAAATTGGTACCATGGGTAGCTAGGCTCCATTTCAGTTACCACCAGTCATTTCATACCAGAGTGAGAAGTGCAAGATGAAGGTGTAAAGAAACAACCCTGAGTACCTATCTTGGGAACAGGAACCCAGAAGAAGGGACATTTTCAGATTTGCCAGGTAGTAAACTGTTCAAAGCCCAGCTTTCTCATTTTTTGTTGTCAGTATGCTGGTTATACTATAGACATTATACAAAACTTGAAAGAAGCAAAAAAAAAAGAGAGAGAGATGGAATAAGTGAAAAAACAGAATGTGAGGTTTGGCAGTTTTGACTAGAACAGGAGTCAACAAAGCATGGCTTGTGGGCCAAATCCAGTCACAACCTGGTTTTGTAAATAAGGTTATATTAGATTACAGCCACACCCATTTGTTTAAGGATTGTTTGTGGAGACTTTCAAATGTCAGAGTTAAACTGTTTTGACAGAAGCCATGTGGTCACACAGAGCCTAGAATATTTATTATCTGGTCCTTTATAGAAAAATTTGGTTCGGTGATTGACCTAGACAAAGGAAGCACAAAATACCTGTGTTCACTGTGATTGAACAGTGACCTGCTACCTAAATTGTCAGGTGGAACAGTCATAGAAGAAGTAAAAGGTTAGAGAAGCAAAATATAACTTCCACATTTTTAACTCAGTCCTGGTAACTGTTGGTTCACAGAAGTCTCTGCTGATGCACTTCAGATGCTCAAAGTCCAATTTTCTACCTACCATAAAAACAAAGAAACAAACAAAAAGAACTGATTTTGAAAAAAATTGGGAGGACTCTGTGCGCCTCTAAATCACCCACTATTGGTCTCTGTTAATAGCTTAGTTGTGGAACCCGTAATTTATTAAGGGAAATCCAGATTGTGCATGAAGCTATAAAACTGCAACATGGAATCCAACCTTGAGCACACACAGAGTTCTCCTTTCAAACTTTCCAGAGCTCTCAGGTATTTTCCTGGAAATAGTTAGTGGACACAGTCCAGAAACCCATGAAACTGGGAAATGCTTCAGTAAGAAAGTCTGCCTTTACCAAGTTTGGTGTGTAGGTTACCACACTGGTGTTTGCCACTAAAAGACCTTTTTCCATTGTCCTATGAAAAATCATAAAGCAGAAATATTTGCTATTCATTTATTGACCTCACCTATAAGTGGAACCTAATCAACAGAACAAACAAGCAAAATATAACCAGAAACATTGAAATTAAGAACAAACTGACAGTGACCAGGGGGAAGGTGCAAGAGGATAATGGGAGGGGGATGGGTTTTAAAGAAAAACTATAAAGGATACATGGACAAAACAAAGGGGGATAGGATCAAGGGAAGTGGAGATGACTGGGGTAGGGGAAAAGTGGTAGGGGGAAAATGGAGACAACTGTACTTGACCAACAATAAAAAAGTTAAAAAACTTAAATAAAGTAATTGTTTTAAAATGGCAAAAAAAAATAAAAATTAAGAAAAAAATATTTGTGAGGCATCAAGAAACAATATAGACTGAAAGAGCAAAGAACTTTGACACAGAGGATCTAGGTTTAATCTGATTCCTCTTTTTCAAGAATGAAAATTGGGTAACTGAATCTTTCTCAGCTTTATTCTCCTGAAAATTAAAAAGCAATGATGCTAACACTAATGTGGGTCATAGAGTTATTTAGAGGATTATTTTTAGTCTTTCATGCCACTCTCAACTGAATGTTAGGATTTCTTATTGAGCCCTCAAAGTGGGAGCCTTTGATTTTGGGTCTGGATACCCCTCCTGACATGGAATCCCCTTTCTTTGATGCCCTCTTTTAGTTCCCCAGAGCAATTTTCTCCAGGAACTAGTAATGCATACAGTGTTGTCCCCATAATCACCCCACCCTGCTGACCATCTGTCTACCAGGCTACTCGACTTGTGTAATGCTTTTCCATTCTCTTTCAAGTAAGGTGGATCCTTGGCCAACTGATTCCATAAGAAGTTTAAACGGCAAATCGATGATAATCACTTCCAGCCTAATTTCCTTATGATGAATTTCAGGGACTAGAATTGGTAACCAACAAATTTGTCTGTTATATACTGACCTATTAGAACTCTTTATATGTAAAGAATGTTAGTCTTTTTTTCTGGAGGTTTATGGAATATATTATATATAGTCAGAGCTATTGATTTATTTTACAATCTCTGCCTTTGGTATTATTTTTAGAAAGGGTCTTTCAAACACCAAAATTATATAAACATTTATCTAAATTTCTTCTACTACTTATAATTTTTCATTTTTAACATTCTTTCTCTTTAAGTCAACTAGAATTTATTTTGATATTTGGAGTAAGGTAAAAAGCATACCAACTTTTTCCCAGACAGGTAACTTGTTTTCCCAGTATGACTACTTCATTTATCATATATTAAATAATTATATACACTTGTGCCTGTTTTCAAAATGTGGAAACTTACATGTGTACCTGTGTTCATAGGGGACATGGTGGACTTGACAGAAGCAAGAACAAGGGAAGAAGATAAAACATTCCACAGGGCCTGCTGATATGGGGCCAGTGGGTACTCATGAAGGTTATAGTGGGGACTGAGTAGAGTCTGAATTTACCGCAGTTGCGTGTGGCTGGGTGGTGTACACTAACCTTAGGTTGCTTTGTCTGTGACAAAGTATGGTTGTGTTTCTGGAACAGCTAGCTCAAAATATCCTAAAAACATCATCCTAATAATACTCATGAAATCCAAAATGACAGACCAACTTTTTTTCATTATTCAGACAAAGAATAGAAAATTGAAGTGACTTTCTCAGAATTAGAGAGTGCTGGGAATAGAACTGAGGTCTTCTTGCTGTTAGCGTAAAATTAAATCAGTTTCCAAATCTGACGTATAACTGGCCCTATTGTGGACTTTTTGATTCCCTCTAATTCCCTAAGGTGTTTCCTAGAATATTTTGAGTTTTGGTTTATTTTCTTAAGCTAGTGAAGAACCTTCTTATGTTTCCATTCACTTTAACAACAGTTTTTTTCTTTTAATGATTTTTTTTTTCTGGAGCCATTCTATGTGAAGTGTTGTGTGGCATTTGGAGGAAGCCATATGTCTGTGGCCCATTTGCTTTGACTGGGATAGTGGTCTTACATAAGAAACTGTCCTTGGACAGTTGTCAGGCAAATGGTTCATGGTGCAACAAAGAATCAGTGTGAGAGCTGTGGTTCTCACAATGCCCTAATCTTTCGGGCCCTTATAACTCCCTCTGCCCAGAAGGGTCTGATCCCCTTGGTTTAAGGTTATATAATGCACTTCTCCAACCTAATGCTTCATAATTGCAATAAAATAATTTATCATGTAATTCATGGTTTAATACTCATGTCCTTGGCTAGATGATAGTCTCATGAAAACTCAACTTATGCAGAGCCTGCTTTAGGCATGAACACTCCAGGAAGACACACAAGGCACCACGCTGAGAAGGAACCCATGTTTGGTTAATGCTCTGCTGTCATTGTTTTGAAATTCTTAACATTTTTTGAACAAGGGACACTGCAAACTATGTAGCTATCCCTGGACTTAAGTTTTGTATTTTGAATAATTCTAAGCCCAGCACTGGTAGCAGCAACTGCACAGTAGTTTTTCAATATTGTTATTGAATAAACTCATGATGATGAACTGGGGTGTGTTGATGTTTTCATCAATAAAATAGTGTAGCAAAGACAACTTGCATAATTTATTTTTTAAAGGTGGATTCTGGAGAAATGGTAAGTGACTGCTGCTTCAGACTGCAGTCTCCAGGAAGAATCCAGAGACTCTGAGGTATTGATTTGTGTGAGGAATCATCAGCGATTCTCCTGGCATTAGCATCTGTTGGGAAAGGGAGGAAGGCAAGCTTGGGCTCAGGGAAAAATTGGGCTATGTAGCAGTCTCTAGAAGAGTGCTTCTGCCAACCCACAGGATGCTCTAAGGCTGGAATTACCCTTCAGGGTTGTCTCAAGTTAGGGCCAGGCTCTGTTACTAGATGCAGGTTGCCCCAGAAGGCAAAGTGGCTGTCTTCAGCCTGCTGTGGTTCTCAGGTAGGGTGATTTTCCCCTACCAGGGGATATTTAGCATTGTCTGGGGACATTTTTGGGTTGTCTGGACTACAGGGTGAGAATTCAGTGGGTAGAGACTAGGGATGCTGCTAAACATCTCATGACACAGGGAATGGCCCTCACAATGAAGAATGATTGGCCCCAAATGCCAATAGTGCAAGGCTGAGAAACCCTGGCCTACTGCAAGTCCTGGAGAAGCTTGCAGCTGGGCCTCATGCAGGTTGTGCTCTCACAGTTGGAGAAATGCACCCCAGGGTCCTGAAGGGGCCTCTAGGGATGCAGACTTGCATGCTTGGGCTTCACTTCTCTTTCACAACTCAGTGGGACAATTAAAGGAGGAAGTTAATAGGACAAACTACAGCCTTGGAGGTGGCAAAGGATTATTTCCACTCTAGACTTCCCTCACACTCAGAGAGTGCCTCTGCTGGTCTTGGTTGCTAATCTAGATGCACTGTCTCTCAACACCAGCCCAGAGTGGGGCTGTAGTGCAGCTGGAGTAATTTTTGGTTCACATCCACAGAATTAGCCCACCCTCTGTGAACAAATTTCGACAATGTCCCTCCTACATCAACTGGCCATGAGGAACTCCCTCTCTGAGGAGGCTATAGGTGAGTCTTGCTATAGCACAGTGGATGACATGCATCCTAGGCCACCTGCTTATTTAGATCACCTGCACCTTCTAGCGTTGCTCATGCCTGATCCCACTTTCATTTTACAATGGTTGTATCTTGGCTGGACCCAACCAACCTTATGATTTGATGGACTTGATAGAACTCAGCTTGTGCTGGGCATTTCTGGCTTTGTGGTCCTTAGTGACATAATTCTGGCACTCTGGCTCTACTAGGGTCTAATAATTTTTCACGAAGTGAATAATTCCCCACTTGAACTGGTGTGGACCTGGTTTAAAACCCTCAGGGACTATGTTGTAATTCTCCTGTTGGAACTTGCTATACTGTCTACACAGCACCTTTCCCCACACAAGTACCTTCTATACCACAGAGGCAGCCAGGTAGTATGGCCACATGGCAGGGCCACTCCCACTCCTTGCTCTACATCTTATTCTGAACTCCCCTCAAAGCTGACATTCTCTGTGTAGTAGATTGAATTATGTTCCTTCCCAAAAGATGTCTCCTATTCCTACCCCCTAGGAACTGTGAATGTGGATTTACTTAGAAAAGGTGTCTTTGCACCTGAAATTACATTAAGGATCTCCAAATAAGATTACCCTAGATTTAGGGTAGGGCCTAAATCCAATGAACAGTATCGTTATCAGAGAAAGGAGAGGGATATTTCAGACCCACAGAGAAAGCTATCCAGGGTAGGTGGTCGTATGAAGACAGAGACAGAGATTGGAGTGACATAGCCATAAGGCAAGGAATGCCTGGAGCGAGCAGAAGCTGGAAGAAAGGACTCTCCCCTGGAGCCTTCAGAGGAAGCATGTTCCTACTGACATCTTGAATTTGGAATTTTAACCTCCAGTGCTGTGAGAGAATACATGTTTTTCTTTTTTAATGACTTTATAGGGGTGACATTGGTTAATAAAATTATATAGACTTTAAGTGTACAGTTCTATAGTACATTGTCTGTATATTGTATTGTGTGTTTACCATCCAAAGTGAAGTCTCCTACTATCACCATTTATTTCCCCTTTAACCTCTTCTATATCACTGGCCCCCCACACCTCTCTTTCCCTCTGGTAATCACCATCCTATTGTCTGTGACCTTGAGTTTTTTTCTTAATCTCTTCACCTTTTCATCCAAACCCTTACTCCCTTCCCTCCCCTCTGACAGCTGTCCATCTCTTTTCTGTATTTATAAGTCTGTTTCTATTTTGTTTGTTTATTTTGTTCATTAGATTCCACATATAAGTGAAACCCTATGGTATTTGTCATTTTGTGGCTTATTCCACTTAGCACAAAACACTTTAGGGCCACCCATGCTGTTGTAATAGGCAAGATTTTTTTTTAAAAAGGTAAGTAATATTTTCCACTGTGTAAATATACCACAACTTTTTATCCATTCATGTAATGATGGACACTTGGGCTGCTTCCAAATCTTGACTATTGTAAATAAGATACAATGAACATAGGGTTGCATATATTCTTTCAAATTAGATTTTTGCATTTCTTCAGAAATATTCCCAGAAGTTGACTCACTGGGTCATACAACAGTTTCGTTTTAAATTTTTTTTTTGAGGAAACTTCATGCTGTTTTCCACAATGGCTGCACCAATCTGCATTCCTACAGTGCACAAGGGTTACCTATTCTATATATCCTCTCCTACACTTGTTGTTTGTTGCTTTATTGATGACAGCCATTCTGATAGATGTGAGGTGATATTGTGGTTTTAATTTGCATCTCTTTGGTGATTAGTGATGTTGAGCATCTTTTCACATGTCTGTTGTCTGTATGTCATCTTTGGATAAACCTCTATTCGGATTCTTCACTCAGTTTTTAATTGGATCGTTTTCTTAGTGCTGAGTTGTACAAGTACTATATAAATTTGGGATATCAAACCCTTATTGGATGTATCATTGGTGAATATGTTCTCCCATGCAATGGGATGTCTTTTCACTTTCCTTTGCTGTTGAAAAACTTTTTTTGTTTCATGTAGTCCCATTTGTTTATTTTTTCTTTTATTTCGCTTGCCCAAAGACATGTATCACAAAAAATATTCCTGTGAGAAATATCCAAGATTTTACTTCCCATATTTTTCTCTAGGACTTTTATGGTTTTGAGTCTAACATTTAAATCTTTAGCATGTTTTTAGTTTATTCCTGTGCATTTTGTAAGAAGGTCATCTAGTTTCATATTTTTGCACTTACATGTCCATTTTTTCAAATACTGCTTATTGAATAGACTGTCTTTATCTCATTGTATGTTCTTTCCTCCTTTGTTAAATATTAATTTTCCATAAAGGTATGGGTTTATTTCTGGACTCTATATTTTTCCATTGGTCTACACATCTGTTTTGATGCCAGTACAATGTTGTTTTGATAACTACAATCTTGTAGTATAGTTTGATATCAGGTATCATAATCCTTCCAATTTTTCCTTCTTTCTGAAGATTACTATAGCTATTTGGGGCCTTTTGTGATTCCATATAAATTTTTGGAATACTTGTTATAGTTCTGTGAAATACACCATTGGTATCTTGAGAGGAATTGTGTTGAATCTATATATCACTTTGAAAAGTATGGACAAATTAATGATGTTAATTCTTTCTATTCATGAACACAGTATGTGCTTCCATTATTTGTATTTTAATTTCTTTCTTCAGTGTCTTACAATTGTCTGGGTACAGGTCTTTTACATCCTTGATTAAATTTATTCCTACGTATTTTATTTTTCTTTTTGATGCAATTGTAAATAGGATTAGTTTTCTTCATTTCTCTCTCTGATAGTTCATTATTAGTGTATAAAAATGCTACTGATTTCTGGATATTTACCTTGTATCCTGCTACTTTACTGAATTCATTTGTTAGTTCTAGTAGTTTTTTGTGGAATATTTAGGGTTTTCTTTTTTTCCAATTATATTTTAATGATTGTTCAAGTACAGTTTTCTCCCCTTTACTCCCAATCAAGCTGACTCACCCCCTCCCAACCTCCCTCCCATTACCACCTTCCCCCTAGTTTTTATCCATGTGTTCTTTAACTTTGTTCCTGTAAACCCTTCCCCTTTCCCCCTGAAATTCCCTCTTCTCTCTCCTCTGGTCACTTTCTGCCTGTCCCCTAATGCAGTGTCTTTGACTATATTTTGCTTGTTTCTTTGTTTTGTTGTTTAGGTTCCTGTTAAACGTGAAGTCATATGGTATTTATCTTTCACTGCCTGGCTTATTTCACTTAGCATAATGCTTTCCAGTTGCATGCATGATGTTGCAAAGGGTAGGAGCTCCTTCTTTCTTTCTGCTGCATAGAATTCCATTGTGTAAATGTACCATAGTTTTTGGGTCCATTCATTTACTGATGGGCATTGAGGTTGCTTCCAGCACTTAGCTATTGTAAATAGTGCTGCTATAACATTGGGGTGCAAAGGTTCTTTTGGATGGGTGTTTTAGGATTCTTAGGATATAGTCCCAGCAGTGGAATTACTGGGTCGAAAGGCAGATTCATTTTTAATTTTCTGAGGAAGTTCCATACTGTTTTCCACAGTGGTTGTACCAGTCTGCAGTCCCACCAACAGAGCACTAGTGTCCCCTTTCCTCCACAACCTCTCCAACACTTGTTTGTTGTTTTGCTTATGATGGCCATTCTGACTGGTGTGAAGTGGTACCTCATTGTGGTTTTAATGTGCATCTCTCTAATAGCTAGTGATATTGAACATCGTTTCATGTGATTTTGGATCTTCTGTATGTTCTCCTTGGAGAAGTGTCTGTTCAAGTCCTTTGCCCATTTTTTAATTGGGTTGCTTGTCTTCTTAGAGTATAATCATGTAAGTTCTTTATATATTTTGGAGATTAAACCCTTGTCTGAGGTATCATTGCCAAATATGTTTTCCCATACAGTTGATTCTCTTTTTATTTTGATACTGTTTTCTTTAGCTGTGCAGAAGCTTTTTATTTTGATGAGGTCCCATTTGTTTATTCTTTCCTTTATGTCTCTTGCTCTAGGGGACATGTCTGTAAAAAAGTTTTTGCGCGATATATCTGAGACTTTCCTACCTATGTTCTCCTCTAGTACTTTAATGGTGTCACGATTTATATTTAAGTCTTTTATCCATCTTGAGTTTATTTTCGTATAAGGTGTAAGTTGGTGTTCTAGTTTCTTTTTTTTGCATGTTGCTGTCCAGTTCTCCCAGCACCATTTGTTGAAGAGGCTATTTTTACTCCATTTTATGACGCTGCCTCCTTTATCAAATATCAATTGACTGTAGAGACTTGGGTTTATTTCTGGGCTCTCTGTTCTGTTCCATTGGTCCATGTGCCTGTTCTTATGCCAGTACCAGGCTGTTTTGATTACCGTGGC